>VMDR010006074.1:0-47592 GCA_007922815.1 Macrotus californicus
GAATTTCGGTATTGAGACAAGTGACTTTTTTTTAAATCCTCACCTGAGGATATGTTTATTGATTTTAGAGGAGGGGAGAGGGAGAGAGAGAGTGAGAAAGAGAATCCTGTGTGCACCCTGAGCCAAGATCGAACCCACAATCTAACTATGTGCCCCGACCGGGAATCAGACCCTCAACCTTTTGGTAAACAGGACAGTGCTCCAACCAACCGAGCCACCGGCCAGGGCAAGGCAAGTGACTTTTAGTACAGAATCTGTAGCAAACAAACATGAATGTTTAATACTCTCAGGAAAGTCAAATTTGAAAAACAGCAGATTCAGTTAGAAGATCTTAAAATACATAATTTGGTTTTTTCCATGAAAACGTTTTCAGGTAACTAAATGCTAAAAAGTTAGCCACTTGCTAATTACTCGGGTTGTTCAAAGAACTTTCTAGTTTAAATTGGACCTCAAGGTTGCATATAGCTTTCTGATATTTTCAGAAGCAGTTTAGCCTAAAAAAAGAAGAGGAACTTTGAAACATACCAAATTCTGTTCCCACGTCCGCCACTCACTGCTTGTCTCACTGCGCAGGCTGCTCTCCTTCAGTTCTGTTTCCACGTCGGCGACGTGGGCATGACAGCAGGTGTCTACATGGTAGGCCGTCGCGAGGGACAGACAGGTGAGTCCACAGAGACTCCTGAGCACAGCGCTTCAGACTTGTGAGCACTCTGTGAATGTGAGGGTGACTGTGCGTGTTCCCCGCTTTTATATTTTAAATGCTTGGTTTCCAGAAGAAAGTCAGTGAACACACGTTGTACCCCTATTTGATGTAGAAGACAGGCATCCATCCCGCTCACCCATCCTCTCCCGTCAGAAAGCCAAGCTGCTTTAACGCAGTGAAGAGAGAGGTCAGTCCTTTTCAGACCTGTAACCTAGTGTCCGGTTTGGAGTGCTCAGTACTTGAGAATTCTGAGCATTCTGGTTTGGGACCGGCTTCTAGAAACGAGGCAGCTTGAATTAGTGCAGCGCCGTCCAGTGGATGGGAATCAGCAGTTTTGATCGCTGGTGTGTCGCAGGTTTGTGAATGAAGTCTCTGGGATCAGTCACGTGCAGACTGCTGTGCAGCCGCCAGTTTCACTTCACCGAGGTCAGTGCCTAGCGGCAGGGTCGCTGGGCCATGGGGCGCGTGTTCGTTTTAAGGAACTGCCAGACTCTTCCAAACTGGCTCTTTGGATATGGCTGTGTCATTGCGCCACGTCAGGGACAGCCCTTGGTATTTTCAGGGTTTTCATTTACTTCAGCAATTCTAATAGGAGTCTAGTGGTATCTTCCTGTGGCTTTAATTTGCATTTCCCTAATGACTTAATGACATGATGAGAGAAGAGAAGCAATACCAGGCAGAGGGAACTAATGAAAAGGCCCTTGTATAATGGTCTCTAATAAGTCATTGAAAGAAGGCCACTGTGGCTGGAGGGACATTTTGAGAAGGGTATCTGGCTGCAGTGGGCACCCTGGAGGGGAGCGCTGGGAGGCATGTGGCCGTCCCCCTGGCCCCGGTGACCGAGGTGGGGTGGACTGGGGCAGTGAAGTGCAGCCGGCAGGCTGTGAGAATGGTAAGGCGTGCAGCCAGGGGTGCTGACCTCTTCTCTTTGACTGTCGGATAAAGAAAATGACAGCAGCCAACCCAACAGTAGCCATCCAGTGTGAATGAACCAAAGTTATACCTATTCTTTTGTCACCTTGGCAAAAAAGGTTTTTTTGGCATGCTGCAGAATTGTAGTAATTGGTGTATGTGTGCCACGAGATGACAGGGGTCAGAAATTGCTGGCCTAGGGTGGTGACGCTACAGGCCGGGATGGGTTTGAGAGACTTTGATGAAGAAACGTGGATAGGACGCGCTGGTAAAGCGGATCTTGGATGCAGTGGGACTGAAAGATGAAGAGGAGAGTTGTGGGCAGGACGGCCTGTCCATGCCTGGTTGTCACAACTAGAAGGATTGTGTCCTCTTCGGTGCTGTCGGTCTGTTTCAGCACCTTGCTCGGCACATGGCACGCAGTAAGTAAATGTTTGCTGGAAATGAACGAGCACTGTTTTAGTTACGAAAATGTTATGTCCGGCTACGATATAAATGATATGAGCAGGAAATACGTTCAGTGGAGTGATACCCAATAATTTCTGCACTGGAATTTGCAGACACATCTGATGGGACTGAGACTGCAGTCTTGCCCAGTAAAATCTGGGGGACAAGCTAGTGCCCAGCGCAGCCATTCTGTAAGAGAGATGCTGACAAAACACTTCTAACTTCTCTGGAACCTTTGCTGTTTTTCTCATCATTAAAGTGGTCCCCACATTTGTTTCCCTCCCTCCACAACACATTCTAGCTTTGTAATAAACAATTCAGGCTTTGTGCCAGTTCAGAAGATTAGAGAATATTGAAATGCTGTTTCCTCACGTTCCTGCTGCTCCTCATCTGTGCCGAACCACTGAGCACACACACATTCACACACTCACACACCTGACGGCAGAAAATGCTATTGGCAGTGCACACTATTTCAGATAAAAGTAAAGTAAGGAATTGCTCCTGAGAGTAAGGAATTGAAACCTGTACAGTGCTTTGACACTAAAACCTGAATGCACTTTTAAAGCGTATTTGTAACTGGTAAGACTCCTGTTTGAATCACAAAGGTCTGCATCAGAGCCCACACCACTCACACTGCTTGTGTGGATGTGCCTTCCAGGTGTGTTCTGCTCCCTCTGCTGGGAATGAAGCCTCCCCAGCAAAGCCTCTATCTGCTTGTGGATTCTGTTGACGAAGGCTGTAACGTCGCCGAAGGTGACCAGACGTCCACCAGCTTGTCTGGGACTGTGGCAGAGCTCTTAGCTGGTCACCATGAGTTCTTCCCGCCATGGCTATTGCTTCTCTGTTCCGCCCGAAAGCAGAGTAAGGCTGTCACTAAAATGTTTACCGGTAAGCACGATTCCTTACTGCCGCCCTGAGACGGCTTTCCTCGGTGAGCGAGCCTGCGTGGTTCCTTCTTAGGGGGAGTGTGCCGTGGAGAATCTGGGGGTGCTTCTGTCTGCTCTTCTCAACAGTACTTTTTAAAAGTTGTGCTGAAAATCAGCCATAGAAGGTTTGAAGATCCTTTAACATTACCTTTTTCAAGATTCTTTTCCTAACTTCCTTAGTAAATGTTGGGGTATTTCCTGCTGGGGTAGCTGCTGTAAATGTGGGGATGTGTTTATGGGGCAGTTACGTCACCCCCGGCCTATGTGTTTCTTCCACCCAGACTGAGCATCTTAAGAGCAGTGGATGCGCTTTGTAGACAATCAGTGGCAGTTAGCATGGTGGCTTTCCAGGTGGGCGGGGAGAGACAGAGTCTACAGCCTTTTAGGGTACCTCTTGAAATACATCCCTTTGAAAACCCTTTCCTGACAGGTGAAAACAATATATGTAATGTATAAAAGTACGTGATCAGGTTTCTTTCTGACTTAACTGTTTTACTTGTGTTACTGACACAATACAGTTGTGGCTATAACATCCTGTTAACATTATGTAAAGTGTGCTTCATGCTCTATGAAGTAAAGGACCACTCACAGGATTTACAGTGTGACTGGAGGGAAAATAACTAAGTTATTGCCTTAGTAGCCATGTCAGTTTTAAGTAGGTCTGTGCATTTTACAGTATGATAAAACCTAATTTATTTGTACACTTTTTCTTAATGAAATTGAACACAAAAGTGCTAGTATGTTAGCTCTGGCTGGTGTGGCTCGGTTAGTTGGGGTGTCATCATGTGGACCAAAGGGTTGAGGGTTCGATTCTCAGGGCACGTACCCAGGTTGCAGGTTCGAGCCCTGGTTGGGGCATATGTGATAACACAACCAATTGATGTCTCTGTCTCTCTCTCTTCCTCTGTCCCCTCTCTCTCTAAAAGCAATGAAAAAACGTCCTTGGGTGGGGATAAAAAAATAATAATAAAATGTATGCATTTGTTCTATCTATAAATGTAGATGTCCTGCACATTTCTTCCTGCTTTTTGCTGATGTTTTAAGTTGAAATATGTGGGTTTTAAATTGAGGTCTGTGCATTCAAAATTAAAATTGTCAGGTACGTAACCCACAGGGCAGTAACATTAAGATTTTTACTATGTCTAAATCAGTTTCATCTACCCGTATCTGAGCATTTACCATTTGTAAAGAGACGGTCTTCCCTCAGGTATACTGACCAATAGCATTTTTCTTAACAGCGTCAGAGTAATTTCATGAAAAACCCCTTCGGCGCTGAGCAAAATTTTGACCACACCTGAAGGTGTCACTAGAGGCTGCCAGCTGCTGGCACTTGTTGTGGGACTGAAGGAAATAGCAGCCCGTTTGAGAGCGTTTTGTGTATAAAAAAGTTAAACCTCAAAGACTTTTGAAGATTTTTATACACATTTATCTTATCTGATTGGAAAGTAGCACATGCTGCATATAGATGTACACACTGTTTTAAACGACAGCATACTCAGATGCACACACGTCATCCAGAGATAAAGTGACAGTCACTCTCGAACATCCGGACTGCGTTCTGTGCATGTTATCCCGCCTCGCTGAGATCATGCTTCATGTCAATTCAGTTCTGCCTTGTAAATGTAACGTTGATAGATCTTTCAGTGTTGCTAGTCTTCGTATCTATTTTAATGGATACGTAGCTTACTAGTATATCAGTGTGCCCGAATTCACTTAACTTTGCTATTCTGGTGCTTTTCAGTTTTCCTGTATTCTCATCCCCACAGTCTTCAGGACAGTAAACAGCTGCAGTGGGCGTCGCTTTGCAAACACAGGCCCAGGTGCTAGCATTCTGTCACTGGGCTGTCACCAGCATTGAGGAGTCCCGTATCCTGATAAATGTTTTCAGTAAGAACACAAAAGTGGTCAAACGTTTCAGTAAATCATTTATCTTCCCCTAAAAATTTTGAGCATTTTTCAGCCTCATAAAAATATTTTCAAGTGCTTTGATAGCAATGTATTAAATGGTGCCTGTTCCTGAGAAAGGAATTACATGTAAAATGGTCAGAAATTGCACTATAAAAAGAGCAAGTATTTTCAGCAACTTTAACTCAAGATGTCCAAATTGTTGATTAACAAATATTCTTAGTTCTACACTAAGGAACAGATAACTATCGTTAATGACGAACACTAATTGATTCTATCTAAATTCATACTACTAAGCATCTTTAGATTTGGAAGCACCTTGTTTTTCTAATTGCAAACATTCCATGTCTGTACTTTCTGAAATTTTCTTTCTGTTCTTCTAGAATCAGTCCGGGGCCCTGCCCGCTGGCCCTCCCCCCGTCAGGCACTTGCTCTCTTTCACAGCTCTCCCTGCCCATTCTTCTTCATGAAAACAGCAAACTTCGAAGTCAGAACAGTCAGAAGCCCAGGCCTGTGCTTTGCCAGCCCTGCTACTTTGGGTGGTTACACTGACCTTTTTGAACTTTAGCTTCTTCATTTTTAAAGTAGAGAGACTTATCTCACTGGCGTGGCATAAAAAGGAGTTAGGTATGTCCGTGCTTGGAGTTGTGCTGTGAAACTAGCAACTGAATTACTGATCTCTGTTGTTTCTTGGGAGCCGAACCTGTTACTGGGGAGGTTTAGCCTTGATTCTGTCTTCATTATCTCAAGTTTCGGTCATGATATCTTAGTTAAATAGGTTTAAGTTAATAGATATTTATTCATAATAGGTACTATAACCTTTTATGTAAATAAATCAGTATCTACAAGGTGATTCTGGAAACTTTGAAACACTGTAATATGTAAGATAGTTACTATTTTTAAAAATGTTTTTATTAACAACATTCCAGGTGTTTTCCAACTTAAATTGTTTTAATGACTTCATAAATCCAAGAGCAAAATGAACACACAGAAAAAAGTTTTGAGGCAAGTTACTGTACCTATGTCACTGGTAAATGAGGAGTGATAATCAATTTCTATGAATATTTTAAACTCTCCTTAGATCAAGAATGTCTTTTCTAATCATTAAAATTTATCTTTTGAACTTAATTCTATTGAAATTTTATTCTTTGTATAATAAATCTTATATTCTATATAATTATATGTAATAATTATATATAATAAATTTTATTATCTGTATAATTAATAATTAGTTGTATGTATATATATAATTACAGATTCTACTTTTGTATAGATTTAGAGATATGCAAATTTGTTATTTCTTTATATGTCATTCTAGTAGGTTGTGTTTTCAATAAATTTACCTATTTTGTGTAAGTACTTCAAGCTTAGTATCACAAAACTGAACTTACCAGCTTTCTCTCCAGACCTGTTCTCCTTCAGGGACCTTTGTCCACCCTGTTCCATCAAGCCAGAGGTCAATGTCAGCTTCGACCCCTCCTCTGCCGCCTCCTGCAGGCTCGCTCAGCTCTGTGTGCCCCAGCTCTCACCAATAACCCCACACCCGTGTTTCACTTTTTCTGTGCTGCTGCGGTGGTCCAGGCCCCCAGCGGTTCTGACCCAGACTCGCTCACAGGCCCTTCAGAAAAGTCTTGCCCAGAGTTTGACCCCAGCTCCTCAGTGGCGTTGGGCCTGTCCTTCACAGTGGAGTCTGGCCACGTATTCTGTGCTGATCGGTCATCACAAGATAAAAGCCTCATCAAACCCAGAGTACCTGACGTACAGTAGGTGAGGCACAGGGTCCGGCAGAAGTGACACCTGCTCGAGTGCAGTCGGCAGGGTAATGATATGAGTGTAGCAATTTATAGGCTTAATTTGAACATTTCACCCTAAAATGTCATGTGGTATGCTCGAGTGTGATACTGTTTTGTTACAGAATCACAGCTTATGATTTTGTAATAAGCGGGGCGTTATTTGTGCCGGACCCTGGGTATATATGTGTTCGTTTTGCCGAGTTGGGTAAGAGTATTTCACTCAGCATTAATCGACCATTACTACCTCCGCTGACTCTCTTGAGTTGTGTCTCTTAAGGGAGTTCATGCACTCAGTGGTGTTTTCTTCTGCAAGATGAGAGCATAGCTGCCCAGTAAATTCATGTAAACCAGGGCGCCTCCTCCCTTTAGGAAATGAAACTGCCGTTCCCTTTAAAGAACTTGACAGTGAGTTTCAAATGGCTTTCACTCGTATGTTTTCATGTTGGTTTGAATTATATTGCTTTACTTTCACAGTGCTGAAGTTTTGTTAGCATAATTTGACCAAGTTGCATCTCAAGTTCAGGCTGTTTTTTGACAGTCTGACATTTAATTATTTTAATTCGATAACATGTAAAATAATGTTATTCAAAGGCTGTGACAGGTGATATTCTAATTGCATATGAATATTCAGTCCCCTAATTAAAGCTGGTATACATTTGGTTATGGAGATGGAACTACATAAATTTTTCATATGGAAAATATCAGCTGTAAAAACAAACAAGTCTTATTTGTTATGTTTCCTGCACCATTTTTTTCTAATCACTTGAGAGTTCAGAAAATGTTAACACGTGTGTCTGGTTGTGCATGTGGGGCTGCCGGACACTTCCCGTTGAAGTTGAGGGCAGCGCAGAGCTGCCCGGTGAGCTCCGTTTTGTGTCGGCTGGAAGGTGAAATCGTGTACCTGCCGTCATTGTGTTTTTATAGGAGGGAAATAAAACTGACTTATACACTAACAGGCATCAGTTCATTAGTGTTAGTCTATTGTTGACTTTTTTGCTTATCAGTTGATTACATATCGCAGACATTCTCTCTGAGTGTATGACAACTTCTATCATTGTTTTCAAAGGATGACATCTGCTCTTTGTCTCTCTAGGTTTTCGAAAAATAAGTCTAGATGACCTTCGGAAGGCATATATTGTGAAGGACGTTCAACAGTACATTCTTCATCGTTTGGATCAAGAAGAAGCTTTGCGACAACACCTCACAAAAGAGACTGCAGAGATGTTGAATCAGCTGCACATTAAAAGCAGCGGGTGCTTCCTGTATCTAGAACGAGTTCTAGATGGAGTTGTAGAAAACTTTATTATGTTACGGGAGATCCGTGACATCCCAGGAACTCTAAACGGTCTGTATCTCTGGCTGTGTCAAAGACTTTTTGTGAGAAAGCAGTTTGCAAAGGTGCAGCCTATTCTGAATGTGATTCTTGCAGCCTGCCGACCTTTGACCATAACGGAATTGTACCATGCGGTGTGGACCAAAAATATGTCATTAACCTTGGAAGACTTTCAACGCAAGTTAGATGTCCTCTCCAAACTTCTTGTTGATGGACTAGGAGACACTAAGATACTGTTTCACTACAGCTTTGCAGAGTGGCTTCTGGATGTGAAGCACTGCACCCAGAAGTATTTATGTAACGCAGCAGAAGGACACAGGATGCTGGCTATGAGCTATACCTGTCAAGCCAAGACTTTAACACCATTGGAAGCACAAGAATTTGCATTGCACTTGATTAACTCAAACTTACAGTTGGAGACAGCTGAGCTAGCTCTGTGGATGATATGGAATGGTACACCTGTCAGAGACTCCCTGTCGACCTTAATACCCAAGGAACAAGAAGTGCTGCAGCTGTTGGTTAAAGCCGGTGCTCACGTGAACAGCGAGGACGACCGTGCCTCATGCATAGTCCGCCAGGCCTTAGAAAGAGAGGACTCCATTCGGACCTTACTAGATAACGGAGCTTCAGTGAATCAGTGTGACTCCAACGGAAGAACGTTACTGGCTAATGCTGCGTACAGTGGCAATCTGGACGTGGTGAATTTACTGGTCTCCAGGGGAGCAGATTTAGAGATCGAAGATGCTCACGGACACACACCACTCACCCTAGCTGCTAGGCAAGGACATACCAAGGTGGTGAACTGTCTGATTGGGTGTGGCGCAAACATTAACCACACTGATCAGGACGGCTGGACAGCACTGAGGTCTGCTGCCTGGGGCGGCCACACCGAGGTGGTCTCTGCACTACTTTATGCCGGCGTCAAAGTGGACTGTGCAGACGCTGACAGCCGGACAGCTCTGAGGGCGGCAGCCTGGGGAGGGCATGAGGACATTGTACTGAATCTGCTGCAGCACGGTGCTGAAGTCAACAAAGCCGATAACGAGGGCAGGACCGCGCTGATCGCAGCAGCGTACATGGGACACAGAGAGATCGTGGAGCACCTTCTGGACCATGGGGCGGAAGTGAACCACGAGGACGTGGATGGCAGGACCGCACTCTCTGTAGCTGCACTTTGCGTGCCTGCCAGCAAGGGGCACGCTTCTGTCGTCAGCCTTCTCATCGACCGAGGTGCTGAAGTAGATCACTGTGACAAAGATGGCATGACTCCACTGCTGGTGGCCGCCTATGAAGGACACGTCGACGTGGTTGACTTGCTTCTGGAGGGGGGAGCAGATGTGGACCACACAGACAACAACGGTCGCACACCCCTCCTAGCCGCAGCTTCCATGGGCCATGCCTCGGTGGTGAACACACTCTTGTTTTGGGGCGCAGCCGTGGACAGCATCGACAGCGAAGGCAGGACAGTCCTCAGCATAGCCTCAGCCCAGGGGAACGTTGAGGTGGTACGTACCCTGCTGGATAGAGGGTTAGATGAAAACCACAGAGATGACGCTGGATGGACACCTTTGCACATGGCAGCTTTTGAAGGTCACAGGTTAATATGCGAAGCACTTATCGAACAGGGTGCTAGGACAAATGAGATTGACAATGATGGACGGATACCTTTCATTTTAGCAGCACAGGAGGGCCACTATGACTGTGTTCAGATGTTGTTAGAGAATAAGTCCAACGTTGATCAGCGAGGCTACGACGGCAGGAACGCACTGCGGGTTGCCGCCTTGGAAGGACACAGGGACATCGTCGAGCTGCTCTTCAGCCACGGGGCCGACGTGAACTACAAAGACGCCGATGGTAGGCCCACCCTTTATATTTTGGCCTTAGAAAACCAGCTGACAATGGCTGAGTATTTTTTAGAAAACGGTGCAAATGTAGAAACCAGCGATGCCGAAGGAAGGACGGCACTGCACGTTTCCTGCTGGCAAGGCCACCTGGAGATGGTGCAGGTGCTGATCACCTACCATGCGGATGTCAACGCGGCGGACACCGAGAAGCGGTCTGCTTTGCAGTCCGCCGCCTGGCAGGGCCACGTGAAAGTGGTGCGGCTGCTGATAGAGCGCGGCGCTGCGGTCGACCACACTTGCAACCAGGGTGCGACTGCACTCTGCATCGCGGCCCAGGAGGGGCACATTGATGTCGTGCAGGTGCTCCTGGAGCATGGTGCTGACCCAAACCATGCGGATCAGTTTGGACGCACTGCTATGCGTGTTGCGGCCAAAAATGGGCACTCTCAGATAATCAAGTTACTAGAAAAATATGGTGCATCCAGCTTGAATGGCTGTTCCCCATCCCCCGTTCACACGATGGAGCAAAAGCCTCTACAATCGGTGTCTTCAAAAGTGCAGTCCTTGACGATTAAATCAAACAGCTCTGGCAGTACCGGGGGAGGGGACGTGCAGCCTCCGCTGCGTGGCTTACCGAACGGGCCAGCGCACGCATTCAGCTCTCCCTCAGAATCTCCGGATTCTACGGTTGATCGGCAGAAGTCGTCATTGTCAAATAATTCCCTGAAAAGTTCAAAAAATTCCTCTTTGAGAACAACTTCATCTACAGCAACAGCTCAGACTGTGCCCATCGACAGCTTCCATAACCTGTCGTTCACTGAACAGATTCAGCAGCACTCACTGCCCCGCAGTAGAAGTCGGCAGTCAATCGTGTCCCCATCGTCCACAACACAGTCGCTGGGACAGGGCCACCATTCCCCGAGCAGTGAATTTGAGTGGAGCCAAGTAAAGCCCAGTCTGAAATCAACTAAAACAAATAAAGGGGGGAAGTCAGAAAATTCCAGCAAATCTGGGTCAGCAGGGAAAAAAGCTAAACAAAATAATTCTTCACAGCCAAAGGTCTTAGAATACGAGATGACTCAGTTTGATGCAAGAGGGCCTGCAGCCAAATCCGGGCCCGGCACCCCCCCTAACCAAACGCCAGCAGAACCTCCGTGCAAAGTCACGATGCCATCCGCTCAGCAGGAGATTGGTCGATCTCAGCAGCCATTTCTCACTCACCAACAAAGTGGGGAACAGAAGAGGAGAAACGGGATAATGACAAACCCAAACTACCACCTCCAGAGCAACCAGGTGTTCCTTGGCAGGGTCTCAGTCCCACGAACAATACAAGACAGAGGGCATCAGGAAGTGCTGGAAGGGTACCCTTCATCGGAGACGGAGTTAAGCCTTAAGCAAGCCCTGAAGCTTCAGATTGATGGCTCCGACCCTAGCTTCAACTATAAAAAGGAAACGCCATTGTAACAGGTAACATTTCGTCTGCGTACAGAGTGACATGCCGGAAGTCTAGTTCCCTCTTAGGGATTCGACCTCTCCCCCCTTGAGCACTCCCTTTTCCCCTGCTCTGCTTTTGCTGTCCAAAGTACTTATTATTTCATATACTTTATATGTTTTATTTATTATGTTTATTATTTGCCCCCTTCCAACTTAAATGGAATCTTTGTGAGGGAAGGGGTTTTTATCTGTTTTGTTCACTCCATGTACTCGGGATACTGCTTGGACCTATGGTAGTTTCTCAGTAAAAATGGGTTGAATGAATGAATGAATGAATATACTATTTATGGGTCTCAGATTAAGAATTCCTTCTATACAGTCATTTTTCCTCTTAAAAGTTCTCTGATGATAACAGAGGAAGAGCTATTTCTGCAATACTTCTTGGTTTGAATAAAATAATGTATGTTGTGCTGAATAGATGATATAACATGTTAATTTCCTAACTTTTCACCCTAAAAGTCAAAGATTTTATCAGCAAAAGTTAATTTTTTGTACAACAGATTCTTAAGACCCGTCCAAGTAAACTGCACCCTCCAAGTATAGGTGTGGAAAGGTGATGAGTGGATGTGCTGGCAAGAGAGTTTTTAGGGGCTGTTATATTTAGACAGAAGAATTAAATGTTAAAACCTCAACAATGAAGTCATATTTGTTAAATAACACCTCAGTGGATGTTTCCTTAACTATATAGGGGGAGTTAATGGGGAAAAAGATACAGAATTTTGTATTATCTACTTTTTTCAGAAGCACATTTCTGATACTGGCGATAAATATTTCATTAGGAATCCTTCCTGACTTTTACTACGAGCATGTTTATCCCACAACAAAATTGTACTCTTTCCTTCTAGCAGACGGAGAGCTCTTTCCTAATGCTTCTTCTGTCTCTGTAGATATATCTGAGGTGACACATTAGCGTGAATAATTTCCTATACCTTTTGCTAACAGATGCCCTTCAGTGTGGCCAAATCCCATTAAAAATAATATACATGAAGTCGTTAGTTCATTCTCCAGTGTGATTTATTGTTAAAGTATTTTGTTCTGTGCTGCCACTCTCCAACTCACGATATTCTTTGTAGAGGCAGAGTAGAACTATGCAGACTGGCAGCAGAACACGTGAATTAAGGTAGCATTTTGCGGAACCTTTAAAAGTGACTGTAAGTTAAATAATCTCTAATGTCTACTTTGTGCTTACATAGTGAGTATAGACATTCTTATATATGGTCCTAAAACTGTATGAAGTTGTACAGTAAGCACAATGTAGAAATTCATATTTGTGTTTAACTTTTGCATTAGTTCCCCAGCCTGTGCAACGGAAGACATGGTGATGGGGCGGTTCTTCAGCTGCCGGTTGGGCACCCAGAGCGCCTGTGGCCTGCAGGAACGGAGAGCGTGCGACCCGCAGGGAGTGCGGCCCCTCGAGTGCTGTCCTGTGCCTAACTAGTGAGGCTGCCTTCTCGGTGTGACCCTCTTGTGCTTCAAAAACGTCATTTCGTGTGCTTTGTATTCACTCCACAAGAATAAGCACTTTTTTAAATGCAGCTATGTACTGCAGTTCCCTGATAAAAGCTGAACAAACTTTAAGTATTTTAAGTTAAGATTTAATAAATGTGCATGTGCCATGATCAAATATATATGAAAAGGCAGTGTTCCTTGTATTTATTTTTCCTTTTTGTGGCGAGCGAATCTTAAGCCTACTGTTCCGGTCACATCTGCATTGCTGTAGTGTATGGCTTGTTTCTCCTATCTTTAAAAATGTCACTGAATAAAATAAATCGTGCAACTATTTGTACTTGCTACACCTTCAGCACTGGTTAAAATGAGTTTCTATTTAATGCCACATGGAGGTGAAGAAAATGGTTTCTTCGTAGATTTAAAAAGAATTCCTAGTCTTTTAGGGAGCTGCTCTAAGTAGTGGAAATTTGGATTTCCCAGTAGAATCCTAATCTCTGACTAACAGTGTCAAAAAGGAAAAAAAAGGCTGGCAGAACAAAGTTCTGTTTCCTTCACTGGGGTGCGAGTTCGCCTTCCACTCACTTGTCGTTCCACCTCCAAGAAGACAGACAGTCGCTCCCCAAGGCCGGGAACTGCCCAGGACAGAGCCAGGCCTCAGGGGCGTGTGAGCGGAGTGAGGTCCAGCGGTCTCTGAGGGTGGAGTTTTGATCCCCGGACAGTTCATGGACTGCCCTCAGCCCCTCCGTCGAGTTGAACACACTGTAATTTACCAGTGTGTGTTTGTTGAGTACACTATAATTTACCAGTGTGAGTTTTAATGCTGGCCTCTCAGTTCTATTTTGCAAATCACCGCATGATGAAAATAAGTCCCCACGCAAATCAGTTGGATCGACCCCAGGGGTTAGTTGGATGAACGTTCTTGGTGAGTGTGGTGAGCGCTGTCTGTCACAGATGACACCACTAACCTTTCGGTCATAGCACATGTGTATTTTGTTGGTATTTGATAAACAATAAGCTTTGTCCACATACTCTTTCCTGTTTTCTGCCTTCGGGGAACTGCCAGGGCTGAGGGTGAGGCCCACGACCACGGAAAATCAAGCCGACTGGCTCGGATGAGCATGTAACCCGCAGCCTGGGCCCGATTAGACCCTAACCCGAGGGAGCCAGCTTAGGTGGATGTGCACATGTCTGGAAAGGTTCAAATGTATTTAAAAGCCAAGAGGGTGTGTTTGATCTTTTCAGGAGCCCTAAAAATCTTACAAAATCCAGAAATTCTATTCTTTCCATATACTGTTGGTAAGGAGAAGGGATGAGGAAAGAGAATTTGGAGATTGAGCACAAAACCACTGCTACTAGGAGAAGAGAATATTTAGAAAATGTCTTAGGTAGCCAAGGTCAGTGATGTCATCTTGCAGGAAGGGTCCACACGTGAGGCGCTGCTCACAGAAACAAGCGTGTACTTGGTTGTGGCCGTTGTTTCATTTGGATCTTCTGTGAGGCTTTTCGTTTTGCTTCTGTGCTTCAGAGTCGGCAAAACCCATTCTGTTCGTGCCGTCAGGTCTTAGTCAGGAGTAGAAGATGCCGTCGTAAGTTCAGTCGCCACCAAGGTGACATGCAACATGGAGAACTCGAATGTGAATGTTTCAAGTATTGAATTTGGTCCCTATGGGACATTTATTAATACACTTAATAGGACTCTTGCAAAGTAGCCTTAAAAGTGTTAATGATTCTTTGAATAAATATGAACACATACTGTTATAAGCACCAATCACTCATGTCTCAAATACAGTGCATTTACATTACTGTAGAAGATGAAGCTCTAATTTCTTACTAGGTGTATTTTTTTTAGAGAACCCTGAAAGCTGCCAGTTTTTCTATTGACCTTGAATTATTGGAATTGTATTTATTTAATTTTATTGTTTTTTTTTACAAAAATGCACCTTGTGGCCAAAGGGCAAAGATATGACTCATTACAGAAGGGATTTATGTTTTTCAAAAAGCTAAATGTTTTCATATTCATATTATAAAGACTTGAAACAATTGGTAGGAAGAGAACCTGCTGGAAAAATGAGACTTTCGAAAGTAAGTATTCCTCTGAATGTTTTTATATTATGTTTTGGAATAGAACAAAAAATGGCTTATAGTTAGGCTTAGGATGATAGGGAACCAAGATGCCCTACTTTGCTGATTTCTTTCTGTGGGGGATTTAATACCATGATTGAAAATGGCTTTTAATCCATTAAGGAGAGTAAAAATAGTCCTCCAAATATAACTCCTAAAAAGCTATTTTAAAAATTAAAATGGCTAACTTTTGTAAATCACCTGATGCCACTACACACCTATGATGCCACGTGCTTTTAACATGTTTGTAATATCCCGCCTGTGTCCCTGAAAGCCATGAGCGGATAAACGGAGTGATGCGAAGCACAGTGGTGATGAACAAAAACCTGAATGCTTGCAGGAAAGGTCTGCGCGGAGCTCAGTGTGAGCTGCGTCATGCTGTGGCGTCCTCTGTCTCGCCCTCACCCCCAACGGGAACCTTCGCCAAAAAGAATTCCTCAAAAACCAGGAGTACGTGCTTTTCTCAACATGGTCTGGCTATGCAAATGTTTGTTTTGCTTCATGCCCTCCATTTATTTACACGTCTCATGATGCCAACAAATACTTTCTTTTTACTTTCCTGTTGGTTTGGGGTATGTAAATAGCCTAAAATGTACATTGAACTTCACATTGTAAAACTTTTATTTTATTCCTTGTATTATATTAAGCAAAAATCCCTATGTATATGAAAGTGCATAATAAATATATTTGCTTTACAGAGGATATCTTGTTTTAATTTTATTCTTGAACCAACAGAACGTGCATGCCACGCTTACAGTAAAACAACTAACAGTTTTACACATTAAGTTACCGAGCAAATGAATTTGGAACCATTTTACAAATAAAAAGATACGATAACTTTCCAAAGGAAGGCAGAAAAAAAAGACCTAGCTTATCAATCTTCCAAAAGCTCCTTCCTGAGCCTGTTCTTCCTGACGGATGCAGCACACTGCATGGGCGCTCCCCGGCCATCAGAACACTGGCCATCCATCAAGCACTTGATATTTGGAGTTTGCAAACATGGTCATTCATTTTCCAAATAAGTTTCTATGTACTGTTCACTCAGCAAACTTGAGTCACTTCTTCATGTGTGTGTACATTTTCTATTACTGCTCTAAAGAGAGGTTTCTACAAAGGCCATCACAATATTTCCTGTTAGGTAATTTTATAATTACAGGGTTCTGCAGTAATTACCTTAGATTCTTTATAAATCTGTGGCATTAATAGAAACCTTATTCTAAAAGTTTTTAATAATGTTTAAACACAAATGGGTGATTTACATAGAAGAATTTTAAAACAGGCTGGTTGACTAAATAAACATGGAATTTTCTAGCTGGTGGTCCAAAGGAATACACTATGAGAACTTGGCAATGCTGAATGTTTTCACTCCTTTGCCCTAGTGGTTGGAAGGGTTCCAACTAACAGTAGTGAGGTGCACACTGAAGGCTTAGATTTCTGAATTTCTGGGGAAATTGCAGTCATGCAGATATGTGCACTAATCTTATTTTAAAGAGAAGACCTCCGCTTGGCCTATCTTACTACTCTTAGAGTAAAATTTAAATTATCCAAATTAAAATGGAGTCATTTGAAATTTACTGTTTAGGTTTCTACCTCTTTTTAGTTTTATTTTCAATTACAACTTGCATTCAATATTGTTTTGAATTAGTTGCAAGTGTACAGCACAGTGGTTAGACTCAGGTTTTACAAAGTGACTTGCCTGATGTTTCAGGTACACACCTGATACCCTTCCTAGTTATCACAATATTACTGACTATTTCCCATGCTGCACTTCACATTCCTTCTGGTAGCTGAACTGGTAGCTTTGTGCCTCTCGATCCCTCTACCTTTGTCACCCAGCCCTGCAACCCCCTCCCCTCTGGGGACCATCATTCTGTTCTTTGTATCTATGAATCTATTTCCATTTTGTTTTCTCCTTTATTTTGTTCTTTAGATCCCACATATTAGTGAATTCATATGGCATGTCTTTCTCTGTCTCACTTTGCATAATACCCTCTAGGCCCATTCGTGCTGTCACGAAGGGTAAGGTTTCCCTTTTTTATGGCCAAGTAGTATTCCATTGTGTACAGGGACCACAACTTTTATCCACTTGTCTATTTATTGGTAGACACTTGTACAACTCAACACCGAAAAAAACCACCCCCAAACAAAAACCAAGTAAAAAGTAGGCAGAGAACCTAAACAGACACTTCTCCAAAGAAGACACAGAGGGCCAGTGGACAGGAAAACATGCTCAAGGTCACCAGTCCTCAGAGACGTGAATTAAAGCACAATGAGTATCAGCTGTCAGAATGGCCATCCTCAATAAGTCAACAAGTGGTGGAGAGGATGTGGAGCCAGAAACCTCGTGCACTGTTGCTGGGAGTGCCGACTGGTGCAGCCACCGTGGAAAACCGTGGATGGTCCTCAAGAAAATTAAAAGGGGACCGCTTTATGGCCCAGCGATTTTACTCTGGCTGCATATCCAAAGAAATGCAAAACAATAATTCATTGCAGTATTATTTACAATAGCCAGGATAGGTTTCTACTCTTAAACACACATTGTCTTTACCACGCAAGCAAAATTTAGCTAAGTTCTGAGAACGTTTCCTCAAAAACATGTATTTGCAACATTTAGAATAAGCCCCCTGTGCATTTACAGCTTTTACCTATTCTTGGTCACCTCGTGTGAAAACTGATACCATGGCATGTCCCCAAAGAACCGATGCTGTGCTTTCAACGAGTGCCCGGTACGCCCACTTTGTTTATAACCTTGTGGTGAACTGGAGCACACACTCGGGGAAACACAGAAATCCTAAGCTGCTGCCCAGAAGACTTTTATGAATTGAACATACCTGTTTACCCACAGCCCGGACCCAGGCGCAGGCCATCACCACTGGGACCTCACTTGCCCTTCCCAGAAACTACCCCCAACAACGAGCACCCCATTCCGGCTTCCCTCACCACAGACTAGCAGTACTGGCTCTTCTAAACTTCGTGTGAATGGAATCGCGCCATCTGTCCCTTTTGTGCTGGCTTCTTTACCTTGAGTTTGTGAGATTCACCCACACCGTGTAACAGTGATTTGCCCCCTTTTTCATTACTGTATACATAGTATTGTTTGTCCTTTTAAACAATTGTACAGAATTCCACAGTGTGAACACTTTCAAAAATCCATGTCACTCCTAGTGAACATGAGGACTGTCTCCAGTTTTTGGCTCTTGGTACTGCAGGCAATGTTTTTGTACACACTTTTGGTGCCCAGAATATACATTTCTGTCTAATAACATGAGTGAAGTTACTGGGTCTTGGGATGTACAATTAGCTTTAACAGAGAACGTCGGCTAGCCCAGGTGGCTGCATCAGCTCTGTCCACGCCAGGCAGACGAGAGTCGGTGCCGCACGTCTCTGCGAATATTCCATCACTTTCTATTGTTCAGTGCTTTCTCTTTGTAATTCCGTTTGGTTGTGTGCTTGTGTTGAGGGTTGAGTTTGCGTTTTTGAGGTGACTGATGAAATTAGGCACTTTCACATAAGACTTCTGTCTATTTTTATGCCCTGCCTTGTGAAGAAATCTGTCCTTTCCCCTCTTCGGTCTCTTGTTTTTTAGAAATTCTTTTACATGTTGGATATAGGTCCTTTTCATGATAGATGCCATGCAAATAGCTTCTCAGATTCTGTGCTTTGTCTTTCCACTCGCAGTGGGGTATTTTCACAGTGGTTCTTCTCTAATGAAATCTCACCTTTCATAGCAGTTCCGCTGTTTGGTGTCCCGTTGTATAAATACTTGCCTCGCCCCAGGTCATGATGGCAGTCCCTTGGTTTTCTTCTAATTTTCGTTGTTTTACTTTAATTGTCAAATCAGCACAGCATTACCTACTTACCGGTGTCTTTCAGGGTCACCTCTGTCGTGAATCAGGTACCGTTATGCAGGCGAGTGTTCTTGTCCTTCGAGTCAGCACGAGACCTGTGAAATCGCTGTGGCTTTGCTACAGACTTCAGCATCTGGGAGTGGGTGGGAGCCCTCGGCCTGTCCCTCCAGGGCGCCCACGCTCTTCTCAGTGTTCTGGATCGCCACAGAGCTTTCAAAGTCGGCTCCTCAATTTCATTAAAAAGAGAACTTGCTGGTATTTTGTTTGACATTACATTGAATCTACAGATCAATTTGGAGTTGGGTGAGTTGATTTGTTCATATATTTAGTCTTCCAATCAATGAACTTGCTGTATCTCTCATTTACTTAGATCTGATTTATTTTCAGTAATGTTTCTCATTTCTGTGTAGAGGTGGGCGCATAAATTAAATATATTCCTAGGTAATTTGTTTCTCATTGATGCTGTTGTAAATGGTATTTTTACTTCATTTTCTAGGTGTTGCTATATACAGAAATAGTTTTCTCAGCATATTGATCACTTATTCACAAGTCTTGGTAAATATACTTTTAAGTGAGGTATACCTTTCACACAATAAAATTCACATTTCTAAAGGACAGTTTGATGAGTTTTGACAAGTATACAAAGCATAAACAGCACTACAATTGGGATACACAATGTCTGCATCGCCTCACAAAGTTTCCTTGTGCGTGCCCCTTAAAATCAATTCCCTCCTCTCCCAGCCTCCGGCATCCACTGGTCTTCATTTCTAAATGGTTTTGTTGGTGGAAAACAGGGTCTTCCATAGGATTGCGAGGACAGACTCCCAAGGGCCACAGAACTCAGGTCACAAAAAACAAGGGAGAGACAGTGGCAAAACTACACTTTTTAAGTAAGGGACATCCTGAATTACCAACTTATGTCTGATATACACCTCGAGAGCTATTTAATGTCACTCAAATACACTTGAAAACCTGGATGACATGAATAGTTTTCTTAGAAAAGTATAACTTTCCATTACTGCCTCTGTAAAGATTTTTAAAAATCTAAAAATCTTATTTCTACACAGGAAATACAGCTATCATGTAAAAAAAAAGAAGCAAGAGAAGGTGGTTTCATAAGGGAATATACTATGACATAGGGCAGAAAATTCTAATGTTTTTGAAACTTCTAAAACGCTACAAAAACACCATTGAACACTTTGTACTCAGTCTTCATCTCACGTGGGTCTGATGTGCATGCCGTTCATTGTCACAGTTCAATTACACAAGAGTCCCTCATATCAGGGGTCCAGTGACAGTTGCCCTGACGTGTCAACGGTGAGGACTGCGGGAAGTAAAAGCTTCACTGCCAGCCCTCAGGCCACCTGTCACCACGCATGGAAGAGGTGTGCCCGAGGAGCAGGGACCCTCACGGCACCTCTTCACAGCCTGTGGTGGCTGGTCCTGAGTATCTGGGACCCATTTCACCCCCAGACAGCCAAACATGCCACTGTGTTGTGTCCCTGGCTCCCAGTGACAAACCCCTGTGACATTGTACAGAAATGGACGACTAAAAGCGGAAGTTAGCCAACAATGACTCAAGTGCAGCAAAGACATGGAGATCGATGATGCTGGAGAAAAACTGGATGCAGTTAGATTTGAAAATGGCAACAGCAAAGTAAAGACAGGATGAGATCTGGGCTTGTGTGAAGTTGCGGTACCAACCATGTCAAAAAAGTCTGATGAATGTGAAAAACAAAGTTCCTGTGACATCATTTAGTGCACCATGTGCTAAGGACCAGAACCCACTGTGTTTGAAATCATATACAGTGACTGTGAGGAGACCAAAGAAAGACCTTCCGTTGCCAGTCCAGGCTGGTTTCATTGCCCTGGAAGCTGGCAGAAGCTGACTGATACTACTCTCTAGTGAACCTGCCGGCACAAACAAAGATGCTGCTGTGAAGCCTACAGCCAGATTCCAAGGCCTGCTAACACCACTTTCCACAGTTCCAGTGCACGTTGTCACTCTCCCAGTTCCACACTCCGGTGCCGAGTGAGGACTTCCCGTGTAAACTGATACCACATCATGGCAAAGGTCACGTGAAGAAAAAAAAAACAGACCAACAGACCTATCTCACTTACGATTTCTGAAGCAAAAAGTCTTCAGCGAATACCAGGGACCAAAGCCCAGCACCACACTAAAAATTATTTTATCTTCACCAATGGAGTGCATTCCAGGAATTCAAGCCTGGTTTCCTCTTGGGAAAGCTAGTAATACTGTAGTTTTTAAAACTGCATATCTAAAAAGAAAAACATGCATACTTCATGGATGCTGAAAGACATTTCGGAAACTACAACAATACTTCTTGATAAAAACGCCATGGAAATAGGAAACATCCGTTTCTCGGTGTAACAGCCAGCTGTATGCTTAACGAAGAATATGAGGCGCATCCCACTCTGGCCAAGAATAATTCACTCTCATTGCTCGTGGCTCATCTTGCTCCAGAGTTAACAGTGAGAAACAAGGAAAAGACTGAGTGTGTGAAGAAGGTGAAGTCATCACCTTGTGCAGGAACTGCCACCGCCTACTTGGAAAAGTCTTACGTAAATCGACTGGAAAACCACTGTAAGGAATCAGAGATTTCAATGAAGTGGTGAGGCACACAACTGGCATGTGTGTGCAGTAGTTTCCACATGTACAAACAACAACCAACCACAACATGTAATGGAAGCAAGGCACGATCAGGCACCTTCGTGGTCTATCAGAATGGCAAACATCCCCAAATTTTATTTTCTAAAAACTTTTTTGAAAGTCCGGAGAAACTCGGCACGCTCCTGCTGCAGGTGGGAGAACCAGCAGCTACCATCCCTGAGGACAGCACTCCATTATGTAAGAACGTTGCAGACCCATGTGCTCCTTGACCCAGAATTCCCTCTTCGACAGCTGCCTACAGAGAGGCCCGCACACGCCTGAAGGATGAAGGTGCACGTTTATTCACTGAAAGAGACAGCTGCCCAGCTAAGAAGTGAAAGTAGGCCAAGAAACAAAAATTGAGATGGCAAGAAATCTGAAAGACAGGTTCATTGGTGGGAGACTGATGAAATGAACTAACAGTAAGAGCTCTCCAAGATACTTTGTCACGTGAGAGAGAAGCTTGGTGCCGAGCAATGCTCATCCCGCATTGCCTTCTGCACAAGGAAGCTGACCATCAGGCCCGCATGAAACAGCGGTTCACATCTGCGAGGAACAGACCTCTCTCCAGACACAGATTAGTATTCCAGGGAACCCAAGGAGAGGGTCCCCGGAGAGGGCACCCTCAGCGTCCCTGGTTTGTGGGAAGCTGACCCAGCCATGGCGCTGGGGAAGGACTCACATGGCTTTACCCTTCACTGCCCGTTCGGCCCCAGGAGCAGCACCTTCTGCAGGGAGCTGCTCTCTGCTCGCTGAGCAGGTTAGAAAAGACACTAACAACTGGATTAAATCCATTCTGCTGCCCTGCAGGTCTCTGTCCTCAGGGTGTCCTCCAGGTGAGGGATACTAGCATCAGCTCAGGAGTTGGGAAAATGAGAACAGCAAGCAGAACTTGGTGTAAGGCCAACAGAGCCATTGCAAAGCAGCAGCCTCAGTAGGGGCAAAAGCAGACACCAGCTGCCCCAGCTGACGCCCAGCATGGTGGGAAGAGAGGGCAGGCAGCCCTTGCTTGCCAACAGGCCAGCGTGGGAAGAAAACCCTTTCCTGGGGAATCCATGAATCCTGGTGAAAGGCTAATTAGTGGTTTTCCTCCTTCCTTCCCTTCTTTTTCTAAAGGAGAAATGTCTTGTAAGTCACAGATCCCGGGGAGTGTCCTCCTCAGCCTGGGGCCATGGAGAGCTCGCTGTTTACCGGGCACTCCGGCGCCTGGCACTGCGCGCTGCGTGCACGACCTGTGTTTAGTTCTTAGAACGTGTCGTGAAGTAACTTCACCGCCCATACTTAATGAGCTGAGAAAATGGTGCTAAAGAAGTCAAGCAGCTAGTTCACCGTCAACAAAGGATTCTGCTTTCGTCGTTACGGAGCTGAGGGGGAGCTGTGCAAACGGGTCGTAAGCTAGGGTCTGCGGACAAGGGCTGAGCAACCCGAGACTGTAAAATGTAAAAAGTAACAGGGGAAGAGTGACTCAATACTACCTCCCAGTTCATAAAATCTGTAAGGAAAATGCTGAGCCGTCACTCCGTAGCTTACAGACGAAAAATAAGTGCAACGTATGTTTAAAACAAGGCTTAATATGAATGAATGTTTTTTATGATAGGAAGAATTTGAGGGTGACAATCCCTAGAAAATCTTAAAAAAGACCTTACATGAATTTAATGGAAACAACCTACTTATAGGGAGGGTTTGAAAATAAATGATTTCTTAATTATTAACCCTTAATAACGACATGGTAACAGGTTCTCAAACCTGAGGATACAGCAGGAAAACTTCCCTGGAGTAAAACAAGGGCCAAGTGATGGCTTCCGTTTCTTCTTGTTTTCTGAAATTTAGATGCAGGGACCTTCCATGTCAGGAAGACCACCGGAGGCTGCTGGCAAGTGTCAGAAAGTGAGAATGTGGCTTGTCAACATGACTTCAGGTGTGCAGGGAGAGGGACCGTTGCCATGGGCATTCGGTCATCTTTGAATGGGAGGAAAGCCCTAAGACGAAAACATGAAAAACTATTGCATATGAACTGATTTTGGAAAGGGCCTTGATCCAAACTCAGGGCCCTTACCAAAACTAAACAAGAGAAAGCAAAGCAAAATAAAACATTGACTGCAACAGCAGAAAAACCCACCACTGAATATGTTTTCACTCATCAAAACGACAACAGAAAATGTGTTCCCATCCTTTCACAGAAGTCCATCAGTAAACAAGAAGATATTTTTAGTGCTTTTTGGTGAAACCTGAGGGTTAAGGGCAATGTACTGACAAGAGAAAAATTCTGAGAAGCCCTACATTAAATCACATTAGCTGGTGAGTGAGTTAACCAGCTATGAGCAGTTAACCAGTTAATAGCTGGGCCAGCTAACAGAAGATGACTCATGTTCCTGAGCGTGTGTTGGAACCTTGAATCCACCGGGGCCACAGCATCCTGCATCCACACGAACACTCAGGCCTGCTGCCCACCCCCATCAAGAGCAGTGAGTGTTTCTCCCTCACGGGCTGCGCCCCTACCAGAGAACTGCCCCACCTCCTTATCTTTAGCCAATGGAAACTCTTTCAGGGGAACCTGCACCAGTTCTCCAGTTCCCCGGGGTATGTACCTGTGAAGGCGCCCCTCTGTCCCAGTGGGGGACAGGCAGACGTGTTTGTTCTCTCCATCCGGCCGATTGTTGCTGGTTTAGGCTTCGTGCCCCAAGACCTGGTGCTTTTCTGGCTCGGATCTGACTTAATAAATCCTTTCTTTTAGAAAAGCTTTTGGCTGTGAAACTTCTTGTTTAATGGTGCTTTGTTGTCATGAACAGACTCCCTCCCCTAAGGATCCACGTGCCAAATTGGGAAATCTTTCCCACCCACACGCGGGATGCTTCCTTCCTGGCACAATTATCTTTAGCATAAACATTACTGTAGGCAGAACACTTAAAAAACAAAAACTTCATTTCATAGGTTTCTACAGGGACCACTCTTTCGGCAGTTAGATTTTGGAAGGTATTTTTAACGGCACGTGATGCACTGGAGAGTGCTGAGCTTCCAGGAGACCCGAAGTGTCATCTGTGCTGTTCTTTGTTCCATGTCCCTTCCTGAGCTGCTCGTTCTATCACTTACAAATGAGAAATAACAATTCCTGTTCGTTGAGCTCTTCATAATATTATATAAAATATCTTATAAAGCATAAAATGAGATGTATATCTAGATTTTAAATATTGGTGATTGTTAACACTAAAGACTCAATTTAAAATTTTTCAAAATTTTAATGAAATTAAAATGTCAGAATCAAAGTCGAGTAGTCACAAATTCCAATATATTGCCAATAACCAGGTGACATGAAATTTCAAGCACTTATAAAGAAGAAAACAAGCAGGCTACAGTGAAGAGAGGAAATTTAAAAACCATATTCAAACACTTATAGATAATTTAATTCAATGCTAGTGTTACTGTACAACAGTCAGAGTGCCGGGGAGCCTCCCCCATTGGCTGGGATGGTGCAGGGGGTGGTTCCAGACCAACCAGGCCTGTCAGTCTAGTCTGGGGGGAAAAGGGATTGTTGGGGGCGGACCCACCCAAAGCACAGGAAAATTTGGGAAGTTGATTCGTCATTCTGAGAATGCACCTGGTCCACCCCACATCCAAGCTAATAAAACCGCAGGGGAGCAAAGACACGTTCTCTCTGCCTCATTTCCTGCACTCAGACAGTGCACTCGCCTATTCCTTCCACGGGCTATGCGGCCTTAGTAGCTACCTGGCCCACGGCCTCCAGGAGGGAGTCTAGTGATGCACTCGCAGGTGCGTTGGCATGCCCCCAGGAGTATGTGACATTGTGGCCCCGGCAGCCACATGGCTCATGGCCATGCAGGCTCCACACACAGGCTCCAGGAGGGAGCCTGAAATGGACAGCAGCCAGGAAAGCCAAGCTACCTGGATGGGGAATAAGGCCACCCAGGGACTGTGGACACTGGCTTTCGTTTTGGTCTTGCTAAGGATGGTTGGAATTTTTCATGGCAAAGAGAGGAGAAGGGCTTTGAGACAGGAGCCCACCACTCTGCCAGGTTGTGCGGCACCTAAATAAATCCTTTCCTCTTGCAACAGCATCTACTTGCCACAGGTGTCTGGCTTCTGTGGCGACAGGCAGGTGAACCCCTGTTTTCT
The DNA here is from genome assembly GCA_007922815.1 of Macrotus californicus. NCBI lineage: Eukaryota > Metazoa > Chordata > Mammalia > Chiroptera > Phyllostomidae > Macrotus > Macrotus californicus. The sequence goes on from VMDR010006074.1 coordinate 25,578, forward strand.
GCATGGTTACAATAGCTGATCATCTGTTGGCATTCTGTTCAGGTCGGCCTCCCTGTGGCCATACTGCTTCGTGTTTTCCATTCTGTTAACTCCGTCTTTTATTGGCCTTTTGGAAGACGACGTTATCATTCGGGTCCTACAGTTTACCCGTCACTTCTACCTTTTCTCCCACTGAAGCTGAAGGCCTGCACCCGCCCTTCACACTGCCCCAGGCACCAGTGGTTTCAAAGCCTCCCCTAATTCTGGTAAGACATGAAAAGGCATGAGTTCCTCGAAGAAGCTCAGTCAAAATAGGAACAGTTGGGATCTTTAAACATACTCTTTTTTTTCCCAAACATGCTCATCTATTCCTTACTATGAAATCATATATTTCAATGAGCAACTAACACAGGATTCGAGAACATATTCCCCAAAAGAAGGTTCCAGTGACATTTCCAACTCGTGAATAAAAAGATCAGAGGAGAGCTGAATTTCTAGAACCACACAGCCTTGTTTTAATCCCCAGATAAGCTTTCTCATATTGGTAAGTTTCTCTCTCTAGCAAATACATTACAGTCAACTCAGAGAGAAAAGTATATTAAAGGGAGGGACCTGCCTTTTGCCCAGGGTGCTTTGATTGATCTAAACAAAGGCTGGGCTCCAAGCAAGTGTAACTTTGGAGATCAGAAGACGGCAGCTGCTGGCAAATAAGCAGGTTTGGGAAATTCACACTCGGGGAGGGAGGCCTGCTGAGGCTGCTCCAGCCCTTGAATTTTGTCTGTGGATATTGAGCAATCAAAACATTTAGAATTCGCATGGAAATTTGCTGGAAGCAGGCATGAACGCTGACTGGAGGTGTTGCCCTGGGTTTGGGGCCTGTTTTGGATTACCCTCAATGGGAACAAAGAACACAAAGGACTCTCTGAGCACGCACAGAGTTGCGTTTCTCACGGAATACCTGAACTGCCTCCTCACCTCGTGAGACTCGGGGCAGGGGCTAGGCAGGGAGGCCGGAGCTGTGAGTGAGCTGCAAAAGTCCCCGGTTGCAGCCAAGGTGCAAACTTCACACGGGATTTACGTTTATAGAACAGGTTCACGGAAACTGTGCGGTACCTGTCCCGCCCCTCGCGGATGCGTGTTCACTCTGAAATTAATAACGAAACCCAGCTGGCTCCTGCGCCCCAAACCCACCCCTACCCTGCAGCCCCGAAGCTGTCGCACTGACAATGCTCTCCCACCTTTCCCGGCTACGCCTCCAGCGGATCGGAACATGTCCTCTGGTCAGAGTCCAAACTCTGCTCAGCTGCCGGGGGCCTGGAAGACGACGAGAGACAGACCCACGCACACTAAACGTTCTCTTGGGCCAGAGGACGGCATGAGGTACACAGACCTTCATCAGAAAATGCGAGCACAGAGAGACCGTGAGGCCTTCTGAGCCGAACGACGAGGGGCCAGTTGTAGTCACAAGTGTCTCCTGAAAGGAAAAGTCATGACACGTCTTTGAAAACCTCCTTCCTTGGAGACACTTGCACAGGACCACAGGGATGCACCTGCTCCGGGCGGTGTCAGTAAAGCCTCGGAGGAAGATCACGCTAACTGGAGAGAGGGAAGCCGGCCGAGCTCTGACCAGGCCAGACCTAGGAGCTCATGAAAGGAAGGTGATTCAATGGCCCCAGTTGACAAACACCCTCATTTTGTGTGTTTTGGTTCACGAGTAATAGACACCCATTCACATTCTTCCGGGCAAGGAGGGGGCTTCATTGAAAAGCCGGGTCACCTAACTAGAGAATGGCAGGTCCAGTGTGGTCTACCGACCCTGACCCCCTTCCAACGGCATCTCCTGTGTTTGCAGACCTCTCACAGGGCAGGGTCTTCACAGCTCTGATAGAACGGCCAATCGAGGAGGACCTGCACTCTTCTTAGGGAGGAACGCACCTAGACTGGGATCAAACTGGGGGCAGGTAAGGCACCTAGACTGGGAGGAGAAAAGGTCGGTCCTGTGCACAAGGTGACCTCAGCCAGGGGCTGCGGACGAAGAGGACTGTGCAGGGGCCCGGCAGTGCCAGCAGGGTCAGGTCTCATTGCTCAGGTAGAGAAGGACCAGTCAGGACGCTGTTCAAGTGACCACACCCACGCCTAGGAAACTATCGGACAGCGAGGGCATGAGCAGCAAAGAGCGCTCTTTAGAAACAAAGTTCAATTCAGGGGACTCAAGACTCCCCGGAAATCCCTACTGGGTTTCAAAGACCCCATAGCCGCAGGGTCGGTCGGCGGGGCCCTCGCAGGTCCTCTAAGGACTCAGGCCTGCGGTGGCATTACTGCCCCACCACGGCTGGCTGTGGGCGGCTGCGTCTCCTCACCCTACACACTGAGGTCTGGCTTTATTTTCAGTGGGTCCAACGGAACGACCAACGTACCCTCCTGTTTCTCTCTCTAACTGGTGACGTCTGGAGACAAACTAAAAGGCAACCCAACAAAATTTGCTGAGAACTACTTCACACATCCTTCTGTTCTGGTACTAAAATGCATTGACCCTGATTTTTTAAAGAGAGAATTTCTGCTGTATTTTATTTAGGAAATGTAGTAAATATATGAGACTGATTTAAAAAAAAATCTCCAGACAAGATTACTTGAACAGACGTTTCTCCAAAGATGGCACACAAACAGCCACCAAACTCGAGAAAGAGATGCTCGATATCACTAATCACGAAGAAAACATGGAAGCACAGTGCGGTATCACCTCCTGCCCGTCAGGATGGCCAAACAAACAAGCAAACAAACAAGCAAAGAAGCAAAGCAGCTCTGTCCAGGTGCAGAGAAACTGGAACCTCTGCGCTTCAGTGGGAATGTGAAGTGACTATGGACAGTCACCATGGAAAAAAGTGCAGTGGTTCCTCAAGTAGCTGAACTAGGGTTCCCACATGGCCCAGCCACCCACGTCTGGGCAGACAGCCAGAGGAGATGAAAGCAGAGCCTTACAGAGATGTTCACACACCCGCGTTGGCAGCGTCGCTATGCACGACAGCCATGAGGTGGGAACGACCCAATAAAGACCAGATAAAATGTGGTCTGTACCTACAGCTGAATGTCATTCCGCCTTAAAATGGAAGGAAACTCTTACACACGCTACAACACGGATGAGCCTTGAGTATAGTACGCTGAGTGAAATGAGCCAGTCACAAAAGACAAAACACTGTAGGATTTCACTTAGATGAGGCTCCTAGGGTGGTCAGACTCATAAACAGCAAACAGAATGACGGTTGCCCGAGGCGGGGTGGAGGGGAGGGAGAGAAGCCAGAGCTGCTATTGAAAGGGTGCAGAGACAAGGCTTTGCAAGAGGAAAGGGTCCTGGAGGGCGGCCGTACAGCTGCGTGAGCACGCTTACCACCACTGAGCGGCATGCTTGGAGACGGCTAAGACAGCGAATTTTATGTGATGTGACTTCGCCACAACAGAGATGTCAGTTATAGTTAGGGTTTGTGGATGTCAAAATATCTGGATGATTTAGCCAAATAAGAATATTTCTAGTATGAATTGATTTGATAGAAACTGGTTTTTTTTCTTATAATTTATACTTCATTATATTGTGTGGTATTTTCTTTTTAAAATTAATTGGTTAAACTGCCGATAATTTTATAATTATTGCATTCACTTTTTAAAAATTACAATCAGATGTCTATGAACACCACTGATTACAAGACTGAATTTTCCCTTCTGTCAGTCAGCTTTTAGGAACTGAAGAGTAATTCACTTTTAAAGAGTATTTAAATAAATCATAGTTACTTATGTTTCCATATACATCAACGAAGTTGGGCCGTACAAGTAGAAAGCTAATGATGTCAAAAATGGAACCTCTCTGTCCCTGGGGATGCTCGGTTAGTTCTGTGCTCTGATTTAGACACGCAAGTGTTTACATGCTGCCAGGCTGCACCTGATAAGAATATTTAAGTAAAAGGAAGGACAATTATATACCTATGAAGAGATGCAAAACACAGCTTTATGCGAGGAAGATGATTTGTCTGCTTGAACTTTTGAATACTTTCTTTGCTTTCTATGTCTCTACTATAAGCAGGCAATGGAGCTCGTACCACAGATCTAGACCGCTGAAGACACTGGGGTTTGAAAAAGTGGGGTTAAAGTCCAGCTTTCATCTATCCATGGGTGCACAGGTTGCCTGGGCTCAACGGGGCCATTCCCTCTTGGGGCCTCTCGTACCATCTGGAGGTTTCATGGGCAGACATCCAAGAGGGTTTCCTTGCTCCAGTGTCTGGAGACTCAGTCCTCTGGGGCCACCTCTCCGGGTAGCTGGGGCTGTTACAGAATAATAGTCTCCCTCCTAGTAGCCGCTGGCTTCCGAAAGGAAAGACACAGATGTTACCATGCCAGCTAAAGGCTGCCCCCACAAGAGAAAGTGTCACTTCTGTGATACTCTACTAGTCCAAGCAGGCCCAGGATGTAAGTGTTGCAGAAATGTGCTCTACCTCCCAGTGTGCATAGGGAGAATCACATAACAGGAAAGTGTACATGGTGAGGATTATTGTTACAGTCACCTTTGGAATACCACACATTTAAAGTAAAAACCCCAGCCCCACAGATATCAGATTGAGGAGCAGCATGCACCAACATGCCCCATGGAGAGCAGGGAGTGATAAAAGGTGGGAGGGAGCCCCCCTGAAAAAGTGAGGGCCAAGTGGCTTTTACCATTTGCTTATCACAGAACAAGAAGTCAGATCAAAGGGAGTGGGGAGTAAGAGCTCATTAGAGCTTCTCTGAGAGAGACCTGAAAGTAAGAGTAAGAAATAAGGGGTCCAAAGCGGTGTTCTGGAGCGCAGCCCTTGAGCACTTGATGGCACTCCCGGGAGGAGTGAGGGGAGCCACGTCTTCCCCCGAAGCCAGGGAGACAACCTAGTTTGCTAGTTCCTAACGTGGCGAAGACACAAGTCCTGGGCTGGAGGGACTGTAAGGATGACAGCAAAAACACCTGCCTTTCTCACAGAGAGACCTGGAGTGGCTTACGGACTGAAGCACTGCCAAGCCAGGCCTGAAAGAGACACTTGCAGGCCATGACCATCTGTCTTGGTGTGAAATGGACTGCAGGTGGGTATAGGGTGGATTGTTATAGTAAGTCTTCATCTTTAGCCCCAGAACTCAGATGTTTAAGAAACAGATTTTTAAAAATTTTCTCCAGCCCTGACCAGTGTGGCTCAGTTGGCTGGGTGTCATCCCACAAAGCAAAAAGTCACTGGTTCGACTCCCAGTCAGGGCACACGCCTGGGTTGCGGGTTTGGTCCCCAGTTGGGGCGTGCGAGAGGCAACCAATCAATGTTTCTCTTTCACATCGATATTTCTCTCCCTCTCTTCCTCCCTCCCTGCTCATCTCTAAAAATAAATAAATAAAATCCTTAACAAAAAGGGAAAAAGTTTTCTCTGACTGACATATCTAACATCAACTCTAATTACACTACTTAGCCATCCCTTCACCCGCCCCGAAATCACCCACTCGCTTTCCTGCTGGGCTGTGTCTCTGTCTCCGGGAGCTCCCGCAGTGCCAGGCGGTGACGGGTGGCACCTGCTCCTGTAGCCGCCTCTCTCTGCCCCAGCATCTCCTGCAGTGACCCAGCTGAGTCTGGTCTCTATGTTTTGCCATGTGGCCCGCTGCTGTGACACCCTTTAATCTCGTCCAGAGGCCCCACGGGTCACATCAGGACTCATGGGTGCACAGGATCACTCTGCTCATCTCGTCTGCGCCGAGACCCAGAAACTCGGGGAGGCCACATGTGCATCCTGGTCCCTTCACAGCTGCTGGGGAAAACAAAGGCCTCTGCTCCCCGGGTCAGGAAGTGCAGGCAGCCTCCTGGAGGTAGCCGAAGTCCCTCCTACTCTGAGGAGCCTCCTTTTCTTCAGCTCTCCCTGGAAAAATGAGGCAAAGCTTCCCTCTTCATCTGTTTCCCACAAAATATCCAGAGCCCTTCTGTCCCTGGAGACGGAAGTCTCCCCAGAACTTTCCTCGGATAGCTCACCCCAGACCCCACTGTCTGCTCACTTCTGCATCACCTTCCCAGTCTCTTCTCCCAGCTTCTGGAGTTTCCTCACCAGCCCAGGTGGGGGAAGGAGAGGGGGACAAGGCTACTGGTAACAATGCACTTGAGTCATCTAGCATCTTTGTGTCTTGGGTTCTCTTCTTGGCCAGATTTTGCTGACAAAACATGTCGGCATTTGATCCCCGATGGGCTGTTCTTTGATTCTGTGAGTGTGTTTCTCTGAGGATTTAACAGATGTCACATGGCTGAGCAGCCCTAATGCCAGAGGCTCCCAGGGTCGTATAAAATGTAAGGAGTCCGTATTCATTAATACCCCAAAATATTATCCCACTACAACAGTGAGCTCTCCAATCCACCAACGACTCAATTTTATGCTTTAATGTAACAAATAGGACAGGAATAGTAGTGAAAACCATATGGAATTGCTGCTGGTTGACCATTTTGACCAGAATAGCAGCAGGAAGAGACTCCAGCACAGAAGCATGGCGCCAGGGTATTTTTTTCTCAGGGTTTGGTCCCTGGACCACCATCTGCTTCAGAAGGACACGGCGTAGAAGTGGTGACAGCATCACAGTTATTAAAGCCGTACTTATCACTGCACCCTCCGCTGAGCTTCCTGACCAGAAGCTCTAAGACGAGGTCTGCGAATCTACTCGAAGCCAGCAGGCCAGCTGACGGGCGTTCTGTGCACACCCACCCCTCCCTGGGAGTTCTGGTTTGGGGAACAGCCAGTGAACCATCAGCCTGAGAAGCAGCAGATGAGATCAGAGCTCTTCCTGAGGGAGTCATCCTCTCTCACTGGCCTCGGCCACGTGGGCTTAGGTCACTTTGTCACATACGCCACCTAAGAACTTCATCTGTCTTTTTGTGCCATCGTTTGAGGAGAGGTTCATTTCACATGCAAACAAGAAAAACGATTCTTCCTTAGTAAAGCATATTTACACCAAAGAAACACACAGCAGACTCCAGTACAGAGAAACTCAAGACTGTTTTCTTAACCAGCGTTTGTTTAAATAAGAAGAGTGTATACATTTAGGAAAAAGAGACAAAAGAAAAGGAACACTGAAAAAGGTAAGTTGTATTCATGTAAAATAAAACTAGAATTGGAATTTCTGTCCGAAAAGATGACATTATACAGCATAAAGTGGAAAACATAACCACTGGTAAAAGAATTTGAGTTTAACATTAAAATACGTCATCTGATAAGTTAGACTTTAAAGAAATGGATTGCTAACCCAACGTTTTATAATAAAAATGTTTAAATATAGAAAAATAACCCACGAAAATGAAAAATCTCATACACTTCACTGCTAATTAGGAGCTGTAGGCTGGGGGCTATATTTACTTGAGCTTCTCTCTGGGCAAGAGGGAAACCAGTACTTTACCTGGGACAGCAAGCCAAGGTGCTGCACAGGGTGGTCACACGTCAGCAAATGACGAGATGCTGAAGAAATCAGAACTCCCACTTAAAATGAGCTTGGCAAAAGACAGCTGTCATTTTTTCATGGCCTGGTTATTTCACCACTGACTTGAACGCAGTGTGTAGCCTCAGAGGAAAGAAGTTGGCCAAGTTTATATGTGTCGTTTTAAGAATTTTAGATACAGCACAGTCGATCTCGATTAACTTTAACCCGTCCAACTGGAACCCTGAATTAACTTTTTTGGTTTTCTCAAAAAGCTGGGAAAAAAGATGAGGTGGCACACAAAAAATACGCTTATCTCAAAGTTTTACTTTAAAAACTTCCACTAAACCCTTCTTCCAGACCATATTTTGATATAGTACCTATTCAGAAAAACTTTTCTAATCCACTATTCTCTTTACTATATAATGATTATAGCATACATGCCCTAAATATTGATACCAAATTATGTAAAATTCTGAATAAAAAGTCTGTTTTATTTATTGTAATCTATTCCTGAGGCAGCAAAATACACAATAAAATTAAGCAGAAATACAAAATGTGTGATACTAGAATCTGAGACCAGGGGAGATTATTCAGAATAGGAAAACAGCGAGAGACAGAGTTAAAGTCAACACGTGGGAACGGCGAAGGAGGAGATGCCCTTAGGATGAGAGGCCAGAGGAAGACTCGCCCGGGGGTGTTGGAACACATGCAGGAAAAGTTTGGGGTGCAGTGGGCGATGGCTGGGACTGGAACTTCAGAGGGCTGAGCCCGGCAAGGCTGAGTGCCATCCAAGAAACAGAAGGTCTGAGAACCAGGGGAGCTCCCGGTCAGAGTTATGTTACTGGGAGAGTCACTAAGGCTGTGCCTGATACAAGGTGTTATGAGGCAGGCCGTGAGGTGACAGACACTAGACTGGGGGTGGGTCCATGTGGGAGGTGGACACATTTGTGAATCTTCATAACAGAGGTGGTACTTCAAGTTGCCACCTCAAACACGAGATCATGAAGGAAGCGGGAGCCAGTTAAGAGAAGGGACTCGAAGACCGAGCCCCCTTGATCTCAGAGGTTACAGAGATAACTCAGACGCAGCCAAGGTGGAAGTTCACCCAAGTATGTGGTTGGGAAAGCCAATGGAGAAAGTGAAAAGTGTGATCAGTCAGGTCAAATCCTGATGATGTATCAGGGAAGACGTCAACAAAGAATTGGCCACTGGACTTGGTGACATGCAGGTCACTAGGGAACCTGGAAAGAACCATGTCCACGGGATGAAACAGGGAATGAGGCCCAATCAGAATGAGGTTTAGAAGAAGGGGAGCAAAGACATTCTAGAGAGAGGGAGAAGGGAACCCTCAGAGGAGTTATATTATAAAGAAGACTAGACAAAGGGTGTGGTAACTGAGGGCAAGCCTGATCAAGTGGGGTTTTCTGAGGTAAGTAAAATATGTGTACATGGGTAGGAATAATCCCCCAAAGAGGGAAAAACAATGATTCAGGAAAGAAGAGGGAGAGAAAATGGAAAGACTTGTGCTCTAGATAAAATGATTTAAAATTAAAAAATGTAACTTTCTCAGAACGAAGCATATATTTAAGAAACTATTCATTAGAATGCTGATAATGTGTGTTTAGTGCACATGTAGGTAATACTGGATAAAACAATCTTCAAATTTATAAGAACGGGTATAAAAGAGTAGCCTAGAACATTCTGAAAAAAAATAACATAGAAAGACATGCCTCCACAAGAACATACAAGAAAGGCACAACAGACAGATCGATACGGTATCCACCTGGTATTGGCCAAATGGCTCAGTGGAAGCAAACGGAAAATTCAGAATTAGATCTGGTATAAGAATTAGTATATGTTACAATGGATGAACCAATATTGATACATTGTTATTAACTAATGTCTATAGTTTATTCTGATTTTCTTAGTTTTTACCTAATGTAATTTTATATTCCATTCAAGATACCACATTATGTTCAGTTTTCATGTGTCCTTAGGACGTGTTTCTGTTGTGATGGTTCCTCCTTAAGCTGAGTGGCTTTCCTTGCTCCTGAGGACCCTAATAGTTTTGAAGAGTGCTAATCAAGGACGTGGTAGGATGCTCCTCAGTTGGAATTTGTCCAACATTTGTCTCATTGTTAGACTGGATAATGGGTTTTAGGAGGAAGACAACAAAAGTGCCATTTTCATGGTTTTGGATCAAGAGAACACAGTATCAGCATGTTTTTTAACTGCTAATGTTGATCTCGACCACATGGTTGAAGGAACGTTTATCGGGATTTTTCACCGTAAGGTTACTCTATTTCTCCGCACCCCCGACACTGTACTCTCTGGATGGCAGTTTGGGGACATAAGCTTGCATACGGGGAGTGAAATGTCCCACTTCCTTTAAGGTGAAGTACTCTATGACTATTTGGAATTTTTCTGCACAGAATATTTGTTTGTCTCTTCTTCCTCATTTATTAATTTATTCAATCATTTATCCATATCACTATGAGCTCATGGATATTTATTTTATACTCTGCATTATAATTCGATACTATTTTTGGTGTTCAAATTGTGCCTGCTTCGACCACTGGGAACTTTCCGTTGTCTCCTGTGCCTTGGATATACCCCTATTTTTTATAAATATATTTTTTAAAGATTTTACTTATTTATTTTTAGAGAGAGGAGAGGGAAGGACAAAGAGGGGGAGAGAAATACAATGGGTGGTTATCTCTCACGCACCCCCTACTGGGGACCTGGCCCGCAACCCAGGGATGTGCCCTGACTGGGAATTGAACCAGGGACCCTTTGGTTTGCAGGCTGGCCCTCAGTCCACTGAGCCACACCAGCCAGGGCCATACCCCCACTCCCCGTTTTTTATATAAACTTCACTCTAAAGCTAGAACATGCCTAATTTTTCTGGGAGTGAACCACTGACAAAACAGTGTGAAAAAAGTCTTTGTAGCATTAAAGATAAGAGATGATTGTTACAATAGCAAAACTTAAAAATGTGAGGCAATAAAAAGAAGGAGAAAGGGACAAAATATGATCCAAAGCATTATGGGCACAGGAAGAATCTTTCACCGTCAGAGAATTTAATAAAAATGTCAGAAACCCTTTGTGTATCTTCTAAATCAATGCCACCCATATTCTGCAAAAGAAGATGGCATTAACTGATGTGTCAGATGCACACAGGAAAAGCTCCAGGAAGCGTATTGGTCATTTCAGGGTAATTTGTAGCAGAAAGCCATCCGTACCCCTTTTTGGAAGTCATCAGAGATGCAATTTGTTTATTAGCCTCAGATTCAAAAATGCTCCCTCTCTTTGGGAACTAACTGAACTACCCAAATTTTGCAAAACACTATTAAATAAAAGTCTTTGCAGACCTGTGGGTGATGTTTCCAAAGGAATAATGGGCCTGGCTGTTCCACGGCTGGAGATGTCACGTCAGGAGAAAACACCTGGCTTTTCAGGAGAACAGGCCAAAGGTCCCGTGGAGACATCCTGGAGGAAAGAACGCGATTCCTTGCTCTGTCCAAACCCAGAAATACGGATTTCTTCACGTCACTATGCGCACTTGAGCATGGGAAACCATGCAAAAAGCTGAAGCTTAGGAACACCTATACCTATATGTAATAAAACCCATCAGTTGGAAATACCACTTGATTCAACTGACATCTAATCAGAGCTCAACATCCTTAGAGATGAACATCTCCTCAATAGTGTGCGTTATACTTCCCTTTTCTATAACACACTATAGTGAGTCCAAAGTTTTGTTCACTTGTTTCATTAAATCTTGCTAGCCCTGCGGGGTAGGTGAATGGCAGGCTGTGCCAGCTCCTTCCCAGTGGGAGGAGTTTGGGTTAAAAATTGTCCTACATGATTCCGGTTGTATGTAGTGGGCACAATCTCTTCTTAAAAACAAGAAAACAAGTGTATTATATCGTTTTCATTGGGTCATAAGACTAAACCACCAGAACAGCCTGTGGGCTCTTGAAGGCATGAGTCTTCTTTCTCAAGAGCTGTGTGAGGAGAACATACTTTGGAAAGACAAATTAAAATGCAGTGAATGAGATAATGTGAAAATTCCTCGGGGATAACTCTCTCTAGAATTCGGAGACTAAAAACAAGAGAAGCTAATGAATTTTGCCACCAGCAAATCCATGTAAAATGAAAGGGATTAGTAAAGGGCATTCTAAAAGGTTGTTTTATACAAGTTAATTATCATCACTGTTAATCTCCTAGCTTCTATTATTTTCGGCACCCAATAACTCCAAATTACAGACCTGTTCATTTATTCATTCAGTCATTGATTCGTTCATTCATCCATGTATTCTTTCAACAAATGACTTACTGAATGTCTACCAAGTAGAATCCTTTTCTCCCCGCTCGCAGCTCTAGCTCCAAAGAAAGGCAGTGGCGTGCTTCACGCCAACTAAAATTGACGCGCAGCGCTCCCCTCTCCGCTGGCAAGTGAGCTGGAGAACTGCACGTGGTCCCGAGGGGGCCTGGGGAAGCTCTGGCTTGAGGCACCGCCCTGCACATCAGACGCACTGAGAAGCAGGGGACAGCTGGAGTGGGAGGCCTGTCATAGGGCCCACTGAGCTTGCTGCAGATTCAAATACAAATCCTTTGATTCATCAGGCTCCAGGTTGGCTTCAGCTCTTCTTTCTCCGTGTCACCTTCCCAGGAGAACAGCTTCTGCTTTCTGTGTTTGGGTGATTCGTTCCTGGCTAGCTACGAGACTCATTTTGACCTCCTACGGCCTGATGATTTAGGTGAAGATGTGCAAGGTCCCTTCTCCAGGGTCCTGACCTGAGCTGCAGCCATTTCCCCGCCCCTCCCCGCCGCCACTGTTAACTGAATCAGTCTTATGTCACAGATCCAGAACTTTCTTAAAACAAATGCTTTGTACTTGTAATAAACCCTTCATCAATAGCCATTTGGGACTCTTAAATTCGGCTCTTCTATCATCCACGTGTAGTGTGCCTTTTAAAAAATATTTTGCATCAACATTTTTTTCTGATATTGATTTTATAAAGTCAATCTGTTAGCCTAGCTTTAAAACTCTTGAGCCACTTGATTTATATACTTCACAAACTTTTACTGAGAACTTTGCTTTCGCCAGACCCCCTGCTGGGTGCTGGGGTGCAAGACAAATGTAACGTCATCTCTGCTGCCTCGGAGTCTAGCCTTTGGCTGCAAAGCCACGTGAGCAGAGTGCACTGGGGTAGTTCTCCACAAACAGACTAATTTGGATGCTCATTTTATATGTTCTAATAGTTTTTAATTTATAAAATTGTGGTGTAATTTGTATACTGTAAAGTTTTCCACTTTTAGTGCATATGCTTACCAAGTTTGGCAAATGTATACATTTATGTAACCACCATCCGCAGAATCAAGATGATTTAGAAGAGTTTCATCCCCTCCCCCGCAAATTCCCCTATTCTTCTTTGTTGTCACACTGCCTGTACCCGCCTCCACACACACAGTCCCCAGCATCAAACGACAGGAATTCTGCCACTACAGTCTTACCGTTTTCAGAATGCTGTGTGGTGCAAAAACGTGTTACTATGTAGCCGTCTGCACCCGGACTTTTTCACTTAGCAAAATGCATGGACTGCACATTCAGATTGCTGACTGTATCGCTAAGTCTTCTGTTATTTAGTAGTGCTCGGTCATTTAGATGTCATTTAGGTGTTCTATAGTTTATTTTCCTGTTGGGACCCACGTGGGTTGTTTCGAATTTGGGAACATTATAAATAACATGCTACAGACATGTATGCATGGCCTTTGGGGTGAGCACACAATTTCAATTCACGTGGTGGACACCCAGGAATGGGACTGCTGGGTTGTATCATGTGCAGGAAACCAAAGCTCGGCCACTCTAAACACTGAGCCTTTTGGGATACTGATTTGAAGCGAGTTATTAAGAAACAAAGGACTCAGGAAAGGCCTTTGGTCCTCCCCGCTTTCTGCCTGAAGGTGTCAGATGCAAAGGCTTGCTTCAAGAAGGACATCAGGGTGCCACCTTAGACTGTTCTGAACTGAGTACAGCGGAGGAGAGGGCTCTAAGCAGGGGCTGGGGCTGGACCACTCAGTGTCCCCATTTCTGGGCTGCCTGGCACAAACCTGCCTGCCATGTGTGTTCCACTCTTCCTCAGTGACCTGCAAGTCACCGACCGTTCTCACTTCTAGAATCTAAGATGCTGTCACCTCCTTTTTCCTTTTCTCCACAATGACATACACGAGGTCTGTCCGGGAACCGTCCAGCCACTGTTAATGTTACCGAGAACGGTTTGTGTGACATCGATGTGACCTGGCAGCCAAGGAGAGTGGACTGGAATGCACATGGGTGAACAGTGACGACTTCACTGTACTGGTCAGTGGGGGCTGTAGATGCTGTGGAGCATGTGTGCTGTGTGACCATCACATTCAAAATGACTGTGTGAGGAGAGCAATGAGTCCGAATCAAATTTTGTCTTAAACTTGAACATTCCTCTGAGGAAACTATTCAGGTAATTCAGAAGGCTGCAGCTATGGGCAACTGGTAATTGGCTGCTTCATCATGACAATGCGCCTGCTCATACATCACGTCTCTTACAGAGTTTTTTGGTGAAACATCAAATCACCCAGGTGACTCAGCGCCCCTACAGCCCAGATTTGGTGCTCTGTGACTTCTGGCTCTTCCCGAAACTAAAATCACCTTCGAAAGGGAAGAGATTTCAGAGTGTCAATGAGATTCAGGGAAATATAAAGGGGCGCTGATGGTGATTGAGAGAACTGTGTGAGGTCCCAAGGTGCCTGCTTTGAAGGGGACGGAGGCGTCATTGTCCTATGTACAGTGTTTCTTGCATCTTGTATCTTCTTCAATAAATGTCTCTAGTTTTTCACAGTGCATGGGTGGACACCTTCTGGACAGACCTCGTGCACCCAACATTGCCTCATTGTTTTCATGCTCATGTGCATCCCCCATTGGTGCGTATTAAAATTTGATTCTCTCCTGTGAGTCGGTCGCTGTTAATTTGATTACTAGCCCAGCTAGAGGAATTGAGAAGGTGGGAGGGAAAGTAGTATTCTTTTTTAGCCTCTACGTAGAGTCCGTGTGTTTGCAAGACATTGAAAGCCTGTTCTCTAAAGTGGCTGTTCCACCTGACAGTACTATCGGCGTTCTAGTCAGCAAGCACGTCCCCTTGCTCTGGATCCTGGGGAGCCCGTGGCATTAACCCTTTTCCAAAAACTGTTAGCCATTCTGGTAGGTTTATAGTACTATCTCTTAGTGATTTTAGCATTGGTATTGCTTAATAACCAGTAAAATCATTTTTATCCATATATCTTTTGGGGGGGATGTTGCCAAATCTCTTGCCATTTATTATATTGTTTCTTATTCAGTTTTGAGAATTATATGATATATATAATACATATACACATACTTATTTTCTGTTTATCATTAATGGGTACTGAATTTTGTAAACACTATTTCTAAATTAAGAATTTCATATTTTTCCCTTAATTAGTTGGCTATATGCTACTCCTGCCTTCTTTCAGAATGTATCTTTATATTCTTTTATTTCAACACCTTTGTATTTTACATTTAAAATGGGTTTCCTGTAGAAAGTGTTGAGGAGGGGGAGGGATCCTCCTCTTCTCCCCCCTTCTTGAATTCCTATGGCTAGACTAATAAAATTGAGTTAATACCAGATTGACGAAAGAAAAACCAATTTAATATGTGCATGCAGAATATTATAAATCATGCTCCCTGCAGCGATGAATCAGCCAAGTTTTTACACTGTTTAGACAAAGAAAGAATACATTTGTAAAGAAACAACAGGCCAAAGACACTTTGGTTTGGGGGCTCACTCCTGAGATGTCCAAACAAAGCTGGGGTTTGGGTCGCAGTAAATTAGTGAAGGAGTGACAAGGCTTGTTTATGCAAACTTCCAACCCTGGACTCCTTCACTCGAGAGATAAGGGCGTCTCTCTCAGTGCCCTGCGGGCGAGAAGGCTGCTTCTACGGAGAAAAGCGGTCTCTTCATTCACGGAAACAAAGGAAGGTCAAGTGTCTTTCCAGTACTGGCTGCTGGTCAAGCAATTCAAAGTAATCAATATGCCACGTGGGGATATTTGGGATAGCCTACCCTGCCCTGATGTTTGAATCCTGATTAACTTTATCCAGCCTCACAATCTGTCTCTTCTAATTGATGTCTCTGGACCATTCACAGTTAATGTGATTATGGATGTGCTGAGTATTTTTGGTTTGTTCTATCTGTTCTTTGCTTCTTTTTCTTCTTTTTTTTCTCCTTAGGTTATTTGATGAATAGATATGTTTCCACGCATCTCCACTTTGTACCTCTTTATACCGTCAAAGTATTTTTAACGATCTTCCTGTGTGCTATGGGATGAGGGAAGTGTGAAGGTGTCCCCGGGCAGATCCTCGACACTCCACCCTTCCCATTGCACCACGGGCCGCGGTGTGGGGAATACTCCGGCTCTTCCCCCTCACTGAATTCTATTTCAACAAGGGCAGTGGGGTCTCTTCTTCATTTTTTCCTGCAAACAATCTGAGTGCATCTCACGAGGAGAGGAGGCGGGCTTAGCTCCAGGGCAGACAGGAGAGAGGCGCCCCTCAAGGATTCACAGAGTCTGCTTAGTCCTTGACCCCCCCCAGGGAAGCTGCTCTTGGAGAAAAGGCAATTTCTTTTCTTACTCCTTCTGTGCTCTCTATGTTCTAGCCCCTCTCAAGGACTGGGCATTTTACATTAACATAATCTCCTCTGATTGTGCTGTAGCACCTCCATCTTGATGTGATGGATCATATCTGGCTGGTAGGGAAGGGGCAGACGTCCACAAAGGGGGAAAATGCCACAGCTGATAGAGCAAAATATCACCCTGCCAGCTCTCAAGTGTCAGTTCTTTTCCAGTGGGGACCACGTCTCACTTTTCTTCCTAAACCCCAGGAGCAGAGCCATTTACACAGCAGACACTGGTTTTTCAATTTCACTGATTAAAGGTCAGGAAATTGCTTATACCATTAGCAGAGATTTCATGTTCTGGCATTTTTATATCATTCACGCAAGTTCAGGGCCCAGAAGACCCACAACATCCATTTAGCAACTAATATATTAACAGGTTCCAGGGACAAATAAATCTGTGAATTTCTCCATGCGGTAATTATCCTCCTTTCTAAGCGCAAACAGCATGTGCTGCGGGATCAGGCTGGAGCCACACTCGCAACCGCCGTTGGCAAGAATGTCCAGTCGGCGGCCGGAGCGCTTGTAAACTGTGAGCGGCAGACTGATGAATATGGATGAAAGACCTCAGAGGCCGAAAACATACAGTATCTTACAAAGCGAATCAACTTACGTCGGAGCACTGTTTTGTTCTGCGGCACATGCAGGGAAAAAAAAGGGGTTTTCATGTCCCATGGGATATAATTTCCTGCAATTCTATTCTTGTTTCTAGAGCTTCAGCAAACTGCAACTCACAGGCTGGCATGACTTCAGTGGGTGCTGACTTACTGGAGAGGGACTTTTTTTAAAGTTTTATTTATATTTTCTGTGCCACACTGTGAAGTGGCCCTGCTGCTTTTTCCCTCAGAGGCAGGGTTAGAGCACAGATGGGAGAAGAAAGGCACGAAATTCTATACTGTAAAACATTCGGTGAAGATTTATAGTGTATCTCTAGTTACCTGGCGCCTCCATAATACCCTTCATTGGCGAATTTCAAAGCCTGTGAAACCTCCCGATTGTATACATACGTACGTAAATTTTTAAAGCTATTATCTGTGAGAAGATTGCAAACTGCACTGAAGGTGAAATTATAATAAATAAACAAAAGGAAGGAGCCTTTTGGTTTGCTTGCTTGTTTTGTCCACAATATTTAATGGCAAATAGACTGCTGCCATCTCAGGGGGCATCAAAGTCTTCCCCTTGGCTCTCGCCCAGTCTGGCCACTGACAATTAAGGAAAAAGACTGCTTTCTCTGCCATGTGCCTCACACAGGCTTCCACAGCTCAAAGGCATCCACGCCACAGCCACATCAACTACTTTTATTTCAGGTTGACCTCTTCATACATGACATTTCGGTAAATTATAATCTAACTCTTGCATAAATATATTCTAAAAATATAAGATGGCAGCTGTCTCCCAGGACTATGACTTTGCCAAATAGGTCATATATTCCTTAAAAAATGTGATTAACTGTAGAAGCTGGGAGTTTTTCCCAAAAATGAAAACATTTTTTAAAAAAGGATTCTATTATACTTAAAATGTATATGTGGGAAATAAATAGGTTATATCATAAGCCTTGTGAATTTTTAACTTCTACTTAAATATTTTCTGTGACCAAATTAAATACATTTTGGGTTACTCATATGCAAAAAAAAAAAAAAAAGAATTAATCTGTTATGTCCTGTCTCTCTGTTGGGTTTGATTAGGAGAACAGAAACCATCCTGTGTGAGCCAGAAATAAGAAGTCCCATTTGGAATTTGGTACTAAGGCTGCTTTTGAAGGAGCTGGGACAGGGTGTCGGAAATACATTAGCGAAAGTCAGAGGCTGACAGTGACTATTTTAGACCAGGGGGCTCTCCAGTGTGGGCAGTTTCGTCTGCCAGGGAACATTCGGCAGTGTCTGGAGACACTTCAAGTTTTCCTGACCGTGATGGAGAGGGTTGGACCTGGTTTCTAATGGGGGGGAGTCTGAAAAAATGGCAGAAGAAGGAAGGTCACCCTGACCTTCCCCGTTCCTGCTTCCCTGAAATAGGTCATGTGAAGGGCGCCCTCCGCCACCTGAGGGAGGGGGACATGCCCTGCAGATGGGCAATCTGGGACTGAGAAATCTTTAACAAGGACTGAGAAACCTTGCTAAACTCACCCTTATCTTCCTAGTCACTATTTTTCACCACTTCCCATCCCTAGCCCAAACCTCTTTGCCTTGTCATGCTTCACAACTGCATTGTTTCTTTGTTTAAAAGACACAGAAGCTTCCTGCTCAGGCCCCTTATGAAGCGAGACGCGGTACAACATAAATACGTCTGGTAACTACGGAGAGTGAGATGGCCTCGGGGTGTGGGCAAAGTCTGTTAGTTTGTCTGGGACAAACGTTAAAAAGAGACAAATGCAAAATCAACGGATAAGGAGTCAGGATATTAAGGAATACATTTTTTTAAAATTTCAATATGCTATAGAAACAAATGTGAAAATTATGAAGATTTTAATATGCTATAGAAAATGAATATAAAACAATTTGAAATTAGAAATCAAATATAAGAAGAAAGCTGAAAAAGTCACAGATAAGTGGACATTAAACAACATGCTACTGAACAACTACTGGGTCAATAAAGAAATGTAAAAAAATAAAAATATAGACAAAGGAAACTGAAAATACAACATACATCCCTAAATATTTGGGACACAGCAGAAGTACTTAAGAGGAAAGGTTTTAGCAATACAGGCTAGCCACAAGAGACAAGAAAAATCTCAAACATCCTAACCTTGCACTTTAGAAAAAGAACAAACGAAACCCGAAGTCAGCAGAAGGAAGGAACCGCTACCAGCCAGAAGGAAAAACGGAACGGAGAGGGAAAAGACAATAGAAAAGACCAGTGAAACTCAGATCTGGTTCTTTGAAAAGATAAACGAAACTGGCAGACTTTTAGCTGGACTCACTAAGAAGAAAAGAGAGAAGATTCAAGTAAATAAAATCAGAGATGAAAGAGGGCTTCATCTTTTTCCAAACATGAAATTCCTTCTCAGCCAGCCCATCTTGGTTCAGGCCCTTCTATTCCAGTGTAACAGAATTTGCTCTATTGTGTTAGGTTTTGCAAGCAAAAATAACTCACGTTGTATATCTAAAATGGAGAACTGTAAAGACTGTATAAAATCTAATTGTTGCAAAGAGATATGTTCCATTTTGAGGATAAATATGCCATAGACTAGGATCACTCAATAAACTTTAAATGAACTAAAAAATTCAAGATTTTTACTTTCTGGTTTTTTTTATAGGATCTGTGTTTGTATATCTTAGAGGGAAGCATTATCATGCAAAATAGCTCTTCATGTGATTTTTTTCCCCCAGTGTATAATGGAACTGGAGATAGTAGCATTGATAATTAAATTTTTATAACAATTTATTTTAATGGAAGAGAGACAACGTCCAGGTCTTTGACAAAGTACATGAGTGATGCACAAATATTGGGTCTTACTGAAGCCCCATGTTTGGTGCTGGGAGAAGAAAACAGAGAAGAACTGGGAGCTGAGCAGCAGGGCAAGTGTGATCACACGCTGTGGGTACTTTTCCTGTGCAGGGTCATAGTGATGTTTGTGCATCTGGTCTTCAATAATCTGTTTTGCAGATAAAGGACAGACAGAGAAGTACGTTCTACTTTTACCACTGAAACATGAATGCGTGTATAAAATAAATATTTTTATGACAATAGTTTATTTTAAGGGGTTTATTTGTTATTCTGATCATTTGGATGTTAAGAGCAGCTATCTCTAATTTTTAAATTGCTATCTTTTATTTTATAACGGAAAACAAAGGGACTAATTTGGTTTTTGACATGCAATACAAGTTGAAGGGACGTGCCTCTTGGTAATTGAAATTACTTGGACGTTTAGTTTTTTATGGCCTTTAATTATGATTTGTTTTAATTTAATTAGACTTAAGTTACTCTAAACTTATACTTGTTAAATATGTCCCACTGTGACTACCCAATAGTTTTCTGCATTCAAACAATCTCAGCTTTCAAAGTGGAGCAATTTCTGAAGACGTCCGTATTCATAAAAACACTTAAACATGCCTGAAGAAAAATGTATTTTTATCTACTCTGATAGCAACACATTTTCAAATTTGGGCCAAGAAAAAATTCATAACACTTCCTTAAAGAAAGCCATTATCAAACTTACACTTAATAGAAATTAGATTGTAGCCAACTGTCCACACATAATGGCAAGAGAAAACAGCAACTGCAGTGCTGGTTGCTGCCCCAAAGGCAGAGAACATGTTCTTGGTAACAACCAGGGACACTGCGTAAGAGGAAAACACTCTGAGCATTCCTGCGCTGTGAAAATCAGAAAAATCGGGGTGGAGATTAGCACAGCTTGCATAAGAGAAATAACCACCTGCAGAAGATGCTCAGCACACAATCTGATTTTTATCACATTATGAAAATGACTGCTTGTTCTTCAGGAACTACAGGAATTAGCTGTAAACCCCCACAGGTTATTGATGCCATAATCTGTTAGCTGATCTGCAAAGAGGTTTCCACGCAGAGTTCAAAATTTAAGCGGGAACTACTCGCTGCAATCCAGATTAGAGGGTGACTCTGCGTCCTAAGTCCCAGGTAGGAGGTAATCGCGGAGTTGGTGATTGGTTACGCATCAAATGGCAGCTGTGCCTTCAGGCAGCTTCCAGGACTGTCTACAAAACAGGACACTTTATTTTACAGGTTGCAGACATTCTGGAGTTGTTTCTATGACTCTCTCTCATGGGTTATAGCTGTAGCAAAGCCACGCTTAGTTCTACCCTTGAGTCAAATACCTATCAAGTCCTGTATCTATCGCAATGCCTGGAACTGCAAGTGTTCGGATGGACTTAAGTAGTGAAAACACTCACACAACCAGTACTCCAGGAGACCTGGTTTTAGGATTGGTTAGTTCTTCAGTTCACATATAAATGTTCCCAGATTTTTTTCTTGCCTTCTGCTCTCTTGACCTGCAATGTTGGTTTTGTCCTATGGCTGTAGAACCTATGGTTATGTTGCCAGTAGCAACCAGGGTCTGTGCCTCATTTTCTCTGCACAAGAGGAGGAAGTGCATCGCTTCCCATGGTTACCTCTGAGGAAAAATTTTTCCAGAAATCTGCAGATTTTTCTCCTACCTCCTTGGTTGGAATGGGGACACATGCTCACACCTATATGAATCAATGACAGGTGTGTGCAGGGACATATATTTATCCTCAGATCAATCAAGTTTATTTCTTGAGCTGATATTAACTCTTCAAACAACATCTCAGCCACCCAGAGGGCGATGTGCAGAATGGACAGGGGGAGGCTCTCATCACGTGCCACTGCCTGGTGCTTTCATCTCCCCGACGTCCAGGCAGACCCTCCTCCGAACTGCATGGCTTGGAGAAGTTCATTTTCACAAAATATTTTCACCCATCCCAGCTGCAGTCAGGGTAAGAGACCCCTGGCCTCTATTTAATTGAATTTTATTGTACTTTGTAACCCAGTAGCTTTGAATTAAAGCCATGTGCCTTTATTGCCATTATATCTCAGTTAAGAATGTTTTTTTTAAGTTTGTCCTAAAACTTTTCCCCATATTATCTGTAATTTTTAACACACACTTTCAACTGATGCAATGTTTCTCATCACTGATCACTTGGTACCCTGAGTCCCTTATTCCGGACCTCAAAAACTAGAAAATGAATCAAGTTAAATTCCTTTTAAATGTTCAATGTAAAAGCACAAATTTTAATAAACAGAAAATAAACTGAGCATTCCAATGTCCATAAATGTAGCACAATGACCTTTAAGTTGGATTTAAAAATTTATTACTAAATAAGTTTAAAGTTTAAAATTTATTTTATGTTTTCTATAATAT
>VMDR010006075.1:0-47581 GCA_007922815.1 Macrotus californicus
TGACAGTTCTTAATTAGGTGGAAATAGTAGTACTTAAAAAACTTTCTTGGGTTAAGTTTTAAAGCTTTTGATTCATAAATTCCAAGCTAAGTACTAGAGCTGTCAGATCCCCCCCATCAATCACTGCGTATCCCGGCCACTTTATTTCATGACATTTTGAAATGTTATTTTACCAACTAGGGACTGGAGATGATCAAGATGATAAAGACTTGAGTTTTACAAACTCTTCAGGTCGAAATTTATTTTTTCAAGGACGTATTTATGTTTCTTTCCTCCAAAACAGGGCAGTCTATTCACAGAATGCTGTGCAAAAAGAAAAGATGCTAATGGCCCATGAAGAGTTTGAATAGATTTCCTAATCTGCTGGACAGCTTCAAAGGAGAAGCCCAGCCCACAGGCCATGGGAGAGAGGCGAGCAGGGGGACAGGCTGGGGAAAACTGCCCACTGCAGAGGAAGTAGTTCATGGTCCCAGGGGTGCACAGTTCTTCTTGTTCACATTTGCTTTCAAAGCATTGAGGCAGAATATTCAGCTGGAAAGAACAGGCTTCATAGTCAGACAGCAGGGCAAGTCCTGGCTGAGCTACCTGCAAGCTGTGTAACTACTTCAAACACTTACATCACCTTTCTGAGCCTTGGTCTACTGCTGATATTGTAATAAGAGTTCTTACAACATCTCTGTGGAAAAAATCTACATTTTCTATGATATTTGCAATAAAATTTTGTTCTTAATGTTAAAACCCTGGTGAGCCAAGCTGAACTCATCTGTGGACAGAGTTGTCTATGGGAATCACCGTCTTGTTGGGATAAAGAACCTAGCCTCAAAATCAGCCACTGGTTTGACTCCTGCCTTTTGAACTGTGTGACACTGGGCAGGTAGCAGCTTCCCCAACTGCGGTGTCTCACTCTGTAGAATGCGAATAAAAAGACTGCCTACCTCAGAAGAGTTTGGGAGTGTTAACTGAGATAGTGCGTGTTACTATACCGCCTAACACGGACTAAGCACTTGACCACTGGAGTTTTATTGTTGCTGTTGCTGCTGAGAGTCTGCCTGGAGAGGTTGATGAGGGCCTGGAAGAGGAGGAAATGCATGAAGAACACCTCGCCAGACCAGGAAGACTTTAAGTCAACATTCACACATTCAGCAACACCTATTTTGGGGACCTGCTCTTTTCCAGGCTCCTTGTAGGTTCTAGAAATCCGATATTGAACAATACAGTCTCTACTCTTGTGCCGCTTACATTCAGTTAAAGGAAGATGATTGAACTTTAGATAATATGCTTAGTAGTAGAGAAACATTGTGAATAAGAATAAATTAAGGGGAAAAAACCCAAATGTCCATTAACAATGGTGTGAATCAATCAAATATAGTATATTCGTGGAAGAGAATGAGATACAGGAGGAAATGAGAAAGAACCACAGCTACACACACAACACAGATGATGCTGCCCAGCATAATGCTGGGTAAAGGCAGCTGATGCAAAAGAATATGATTTCAGTCACATAAGGTTGAAAAATGGGCAAAACTAATCCTTAGTGTTTAGGAACCCTTGTCCACTGAGGCAGAACTCAATGAAGTCGGAAAATAATTATCACAAGTTTTAGGATATTGGTAACCTATAGGGGGAGTAGAGGGGACATCCGGGGGCCTCTGGGGTGCTGACAATTGTCTGCTTTTCTGAGTAAATATAAACAGGACAATTGTCACACTGTCCATAAATGTTTTATGTATTTGTCTGCAGATATACCTCCCAAATTTGAAAATGAAGAAAAAGAAAAAAAGCAGACATGAACAGAGAATTAAAAGGCATAGAAGAATTCTAGAAAGAAGAAATTGCTCATACAAAGCGAGGAGCTGTAAAGTTACATGTAGAATTCTGAGAAACAAATGCTCAGTGTAGCCAGAGTGTAACTTGTGAACAGGGGTGGACACTGATAAAGACAACGTTAAACAAAAAATTTAACTTTGGGGCATGCATCCATGTTTCTCTCCCTCCCTTTCCCTTGCTCTAAAAATAAATAAATAAAATCTTTAAAAAATTTAACTTTATGGCTAGAAGTCTTTTTAAATGAAAGTATACATTAGGCCATCACTAGAAGAAGGATTAGGAGGAGGAGAGAGAGGGGCAGGGGATGAGGAGGAAAGAGGAAGGAAGAGGAGGAGGAGAAGGAGACCGGCCCTGGGGCACAGAATCTAAGCCACCAGCAGCGGGGCTGGGTAGGAAAGACATACAGGTCCACTGTCCTTGAGTTTTGCAAGCATATTTTTATATATAAAGTAGGGGAGGGGAGAAAGATGTAAGTTGTTCTGAATGGATTTACATCAGCTATTGTTGACTGAAAATTAGTATCAACTAGATATTTGGTCACCAAAAAGGATTTATTCGGGAAAAGGCCAAGGCTGCAACCCAGTGCACCCAGATGTGTTAAGCCACTTGCATATCGCGGCTTGCCTGCCAAGATGGAGAGGTCTTTATCTGAGAGAAGGGGAAGTTAGAGCCATAGAGCTTTATTATGAGCACAGAGCTCGTGCTCCCGTGACTGCATATGAGACTTCCATAAGCCCTAGCTCTTCCCATAGACCCTCCGGACAGATTGTATTTTCCTTATGATCCAGTTAGTCTTCATCACTACGGACAAAGAAGATGGCAGAAGGTGAAAAGAAGCTAGTTCTGGGATAGGCCCAGACTCTAAGGAATAAGTGGAGAGCTGGTGAGCAAGTCCAGAAAGTTCATGTTTAAATAAGCAGAGGTTCCTGGGGTTCAAAGGCACCTGGCTATTCTCTCTTTAGAATAGCAATCAGGAACCTTATTTGCATGCCCTGTCTTATGCAAATGTGTTAACCAAAAATAAGTTGAATAATGGTCCCCCTAAAATATTCAGGTCTGCAAGAACTTGTGATTATGTTATCTACATGAAAATATCAACTTTGCATGTGTGACTAAGTTATTAGAAATCTATAAACCATATAGTTAATTGAGGATAATCTGGAATATTAACTGTTTTCCTGTTAATAAATTCATCTTTAATGTTAAAAAAAGAATAATCGTGGAAACAGCCACCTGGAAATTAACTCAAAATTACATCATACAATAAGCTGGCCCACAGCTATTAATGAACTAACTGTTCTGTTTCTCTCTCTCTCTCTCTCTCTCTCTCTCTCTCTCTCTCTGATGATTTTAATTTAGAACATCACAGAATTTTTTTCTTATCATTAAGAAAGAGGGAGAAGAGAAATGCAGGGGATCGCTCATGACAAACTGTGTGCCATCCCATGAAGAATGTGCTGTCCCATGACAGAATGCAGGTCCTGAAAATGGTGGGAACCATCAAAGTATATTTCTGACATCAAATCTGAACTGTCCCCCCAGGGGCACTGTGGTGGCTCAGTGTGGTAAGGTGGGGCCAGAGGCAGAGACCTAGAGGGCAGCTCTTCCTGTAATCAGGGTGAGATGATGTGGTATTGGCTCACAGAGTGGTAGAGAGGGTTATAAAAACTCTTAGAACATGAAATTGTCTGAGACAATAAACTAATAGATATGAGTAGAGGACAGGCAGTAGACTGAATTACAAAGTGCAAATGAGTATATTGTTGGGAAAATAGGCTGCCAACGTTCAAAGAAAAGAGATGATTGGGTCCAGTGGAATCTTCAAAAATGGATTTTAAAAAAGATGGGATTTGAGCTGGGCTATAACAGAGGAAGGGACAATAAGAAGGGGAGATAGAGGATAGTCAGGGTTTCAGGAAGTCTGGCAAGAAGTTGCAGGTGAGGGAGGTGAGCAGGGCAAGGACATTGGTTGAGGGATGCCCACTGGTGTAACACTAGAACCACTGAATCAATACTGTTTCCTCTGTGACCAGAAATTTGATACCTGTCTTCCCACTTTCATAGGCACAGACTGAGCCAATATTCACATCACCTCTTCACACCTGGTGCCTGTCCTACCTTCCTGCCACAGTGTGCCCTAAGTCTGTCAGTTCTGGGGAGCAGAGCAGGACTGGGAGATGCTAAGGTGTGCACGGGAGAATTGAGCCCACCTACTCACCTGAGGGTTTAGTCCCCAAGAGGGGAATTCATGGGGACCTGATATCCAAGAAAGCACAAAGCTGTCAGGCGAGAATTCCAGAGCACAGACTAGTTGCTCTGGGCTACCCTGGCTAGAGAGGAGTCAAGATCAGAGCTTAGGGTAAGAGTTACTCGAACAGAGGGGAGTCGAGGACAGCCTTGAATGCCAGAGGAACTATGAAATCCTAAAGCAGGTTGGCTCTGCCAATGGGGCTGGAGGGACTCCACAGCACTGAGGTCACTGGGTTTAAAGGACTCACCCTGGAACCCAAAAAGCTGGCCTTGTATAAATGGAGTTGCCTTTCAGTACCACCAAAAATGAACCTGAGGCTTTAGATATTGGTCCCACCTTGATCAAAATTAACTCAGGAGGGGTGAGTGAAGAATAGTCATGTTTATCAAATATTAGTTGTGGTAAATGGTACAGTAAGTATTTTGCAGGTAAAATCTCTTTTAATCCTTATAAACCTATTAGGCCAGTATCATGGGCTCTAGTCAGCTCTTAAGGAATATTGGGTTCAGAGAGGCTTAGCAATTTTCCCAAGGCATCAGAGCTAGTAAGTGGTGGCACAGAGCTCCAAATCTGGAGTGGAATGGGCTGAGCCTGCAGGCAGAAGGTGTAAGAAACTCAAGTTGGGGAAACTGAGGCAAGAAGGGTCTGACACTGTGAGACTGCCATATCAGTCCCTGTTTCTTCGTGGAACCAATGGTCAAACCCCAACAAGGCATGGGTAAATGGCCATCTGGGCAGAAGGTAAGTGACCCAAATGAATCTTCACATTCAGGATCATTAAAATGCCACTTGTAGGTCTGGAATAGAGGTCATTACTCCCATAGGTGGTATACATATAGGTAGATATAGACAATATGTTCAATAGAGACAGAGATAGAGATAGATATGATATGCAAGAGAGACCATCCTATCGAACGAGCTTGTAAGATTTTAATGGTTACCAACTAGATGCTTTACAATTATCAAATTGTAATGAGGGTTAATTTAATGATTTATTGCACTATACTAAGTCACCAGTAACCAATTTAAAATTCTTATCTATTGATACACATGATATATTGTTTTGATGTTGTCCAAATGCCTAGGTCTGTAGGAGCCCGAGAACCCCTAAAGAACAAACACTCAAGAGGACAATGTTCTGCAACTATTGAGCAAGTTGTCAATGTCCATATATTTCTATCCATGGATCATTAAAAAATGTCATAATATTGAAATAAAATTCTATAAACAATAAACAATTATTAAAAACTCCATAAGATGACCTAATTTTCCCCAGAGTCCCCAGTTTGGCTGAGATTTTTCTCTGATTTCCAACAGTTCAACTCACCTTTCTACACTCTCAGATGCTAAGGAGCTTATTCAATCTGATGGTGCCTGTATTGTGACATTTGAGAAAGCCAGCAAACTGGAAAAGCAGGAGTTAGTCAGCCAGCCAAGTCCTACCCCAGCCACCACCCCATCCAGGCCCTCATTCTTCACATCTGTGTTCCTGCAGCAAAATGCCTCTCCTTCTTAGTTTCCCAGATAAGCTTTAGCATTGATATCCACCCAGGTGCTTAACCCATAAGCCTGTTTGTCATCTTTGATGCCTCCTCACCCCCTAAATTCCTTCAGTTGACTCTCTGTGGTCCCTGTTGACTTCCTCCAACCTCCA
The DNA here is from genome assembly GCA_007922815.1 of Macrotus californicus. NCBI lineage: Eukaryota > Metazoa > Chordata > Mammalia > Chiroptera > Phyllostomidae > Macrotus > Macrotus californicus. The sequence continues at coordinate 5,733 of VMDR010006075.1, forward strand.
ATCCATCACTTAAGTCCTGGCTACCATCCTCTTTTGTCTGAGTCACTGCAACAATTCCTAGCTGACCGCTTGGTCCTTTCTCCTCATTATTCCAATCTATTTCCCACACATCATCATTTTCCAGCAGCCAACATCATCTTTCTAAACTGTTAATGTGACTGCGCCTTGATTTTCTTCCAAGTTCCATAGTCTTTCAAGTTCACACTTTTCTTTCATAGCCAAATAAGATAACTAGCACATAGCTGCAGGAAGTCCACACTCTTGTCTCTTATTTCTGAGGCTCACATACCCTGAGGGCCCACTGTAGTACATGCCTTCTCCCTCTTACTCAATTCCCCAGATCCTCCCTTCATTCCCAAAAGTCTCTGATATTCCACCGAAAGGTCCAGAGAGCCTGTAGCAATTTTAAAAGACTTTGGGATTGCATACTTAGAGCCCCTCCCAATAACAACTTAAATTGGGTTACAATTTATGGATAGGCTTGTATCTCCCCCAAAAGTTATGCTGATGTCCTACTTCCTGGTACTTGTGAATGTTACCATATTGGGAAACAGGCTCTTGGCAGATGTAAGCAAGTGAAGATGTGGCCATTAAGGTGGGGTCTACTATGACTGACATTCTCACAAGAAAAGGGAAATTTGGACACAAACACACACACAGAAAAGAATGCCATGTGGAGATAGACAGAAGGTGGGCGGCCATGGAAAGGCAGAGGCAGAGAGTGAAATTTTGCTGCCACAAGCCAAGGAGTGCCTGGGCCACCAGAGCTGGAAGAGGCAAGGAAGGACTCTCCACTAAAGGCTTCAGAGGGAGTATGGCATTGCCCACACCTTGATTTCAGATGCTTGGCCTCCAAAATTGTGAGGCAATACATTTCTGGGGATTTTTAGGCACCCAGTTTGTGGTACTTTGTTACAGTAGCCACAGGAAGCTAATACACAGGCTTAACCACTCTTCCACGATAAGGAATCTACACCTCTCTCCCTTGGGACCAGGCCCCTCTCCATGTCCCTGGAGGACACTCTTAGAACCAAATGACCCTCCACAACGTCCCCACCTAGGTCTCTATCTCCTTAAATGCCTCACTAGAGCCCATCTCAAAAAAATTAAAACCTTTTAATTTATTTTTTTCTCTGCCCAAGAAAGTCACATTTTATATTATTTTTCCATTACTTTTAAATTCTCTCGTCTCTCCTACTCTTACTCAGACTTAGCCCAAAGCCTTCTATTTTCAAAACCAAAAGTCTTTATTGTTTCTTAACTGTAAGAAAAGCTCTCTAAGAAGTTTTCTGCCCTCATTAAAAGCTAGATTTTAAAATATCACCTTTTTTTCTCATGGCAAACTGTGTTGTCATTCATCTGTTTAAAATTCTTATCCTACTTCCCTCAGATAATAACCTAAGCCCCTTATTCTTTCATTCAACAGACAGTTAAGAACCATTAAGCTGCTTGACGATCCCATTCTGGTGTGTTAGAAGCCACAGTCTCTGCTGTATAGAGATGGCAGTCCAGGGCTGGAAAAGGGCAACAAACACAAACACACACGTGGGTATAAATTGTGACAAGTGCAATGAAAAAAGGAGATTGGATTCTCTGAGCAAGAATGAGAGCTGGAGTTCATTTAGATAGGGCATTGTTCCAATGATCCATTATTGCATATCAAATCACTCCAAAATTTAGTGGCTTATGAGAAGAAGCAGGTTCACTCTTTCTCAATTTCATTGGTTGGCTAGGCTCAGCTGGTGGTTCTTCTGTTCCACATGATGTTGACTGCAGCTGCAGTTCGCTCAGGGCCCGAGTGGCTGAAACACCCAGGATGTCTGACTGAAGTGACTGGCAGCTGAGGCTGCCTGTCTGCTGGGAGCTCACCTGAGACAGTTAACGAAAATACCTACATATGGTCTCTCCAAGTGTTTTGGGCTATTCATAGCATGGCAGCTGCATTCTGAGGGGAGGGGAGTTTGCTAGAGTGAGTGAGTGTTCTCAGCGAGAGAAAGCAGAAGTGGCCAGACCAATCAAAGGCTTGTCCTGGAAGGGCCACAGCCTTGTTTCTGTTGTATTTTGTTGGTTAAAGCAGTCACAGTCCCAGCATCAAGTCAGTGTTAGAGAGGACTACCTGAGAGTGCAAATCCCAGGAGGTGTGGCACACTGCTTTAACCATCTACCACAGAGAAGACCTCACTGAGGAACTCACGCAGATGAGGGGAGGCAGAGTTGAGATCTAAAAGAAAAGTATAGGTGAGCCAGGCAAGGAGTTAAAAGAAAGGCATCTACAAAGAGAGTGAAGCTCCTCCCAGGAGCTAAAAGAAGACTGTTGTGGCTTAAGCATGGGGGCCAAGGAGAAAAGTATATAAAATGAGGCTGGACTTCCAAGACAAATAAAGGAGTTAGGATCTGAAACTTAATGGTGGCTACTTAAGGGCTTTTAGCTGGAGAACTGTACAGTCCAATCTGAATTTTTAAAAGATCCCCCAGCTGCTATGAGCAGACTAGACTGGAAGGAGCAGGAGGAAATATGTGGGAGGCCAGGTCAGGCCACTGCAGGAGCCCAGCAAGACAGGGTGGTAGCTTGTACCGGCTGGAGGTGCCTGAGGAGATAGAAAGAAGTGAATGGACTTGGGAGGTGTTCTGGAAGTTGTCTTGACAGGACTCAATGATGGATTGGACATGAGGAATGTGAAAGAAAGAGATGGCCAAGTATGACTCCAAATTTTCTAGCTTGAGCACTCCCAAGCAGGTGAAGTTAGGGGAGAAGATTTAGTAAAGATAACTAGGAGTTCAGTTTGGGGTGTGTTTTAATTTCAGATACTTATGGATACATCCAAATAGAGGTGTCAGGTAGCAACTGGATAGAAGAGTATGGAGATCAAAAGCAGTTGGGCTGCTGTTACTGTGCCTGCAGTACAATCATTGCTGACCCTCCAGAACCCTACCCACTGCACTCCTTGCTACATCCACAGTGAATGAATGGCAGTTCCCAGCAAGTTGTGTTTATTCACATCTAGATCTTTGCACAAGATTCTCCCCCTCTGCCCCCCCCATCAGCCTCCATCCAGTTGCCTGTCTACATCCTCCCAGATTTGTAGGTTTGACCTTCCTTTTACCCTACACTGCTCCAAATCAGCTTAGGTACTCATGTCCTGGTTTCCCACAGCATCTTGTCACGGCCCTTGTAACACTGCATTCAGGTTGCATCTTCAACTCCTACATAGAATATGAATTCTTTGAAGCAGGAAATGTGACTTATTTAGGCTTGTGTCCCTAGCAACAACAGGCACTCAATAAATGTTTATTGAATGAATCAACTGGTCTCTGACTGAAGCCTCTTCTTGCTCCAATTCATATGGAATATCATGTCTTAAATCAACTTTTCTGAACATCCCTCCCATCAGACAACTCCCTTTCTCAAGAAGTTCCTGGTGTTTACTGCTGCCAACAGAGATTCAGTGTCCTCTATTATCCCTTCTCTTGCTAAATATATAGAAAGTGAAAATATGCAAGGCCTAGATGTTTTGAGGGCAGGATTTTGTGGAGGAACAGTAACAGCATTGGGGGCTACAGGGAAGACTTTTAGGAGCCTCTGATGTTCCAGCACAGGCTTAAAGGCAGGGGCAGGATCTTGAATGCCTTCTGCTCACCTTTCTCAGACACTATGCCCTGGAGCCCTTAGTTCACACAGAAATAGACTGCTGGATGGGAACAAAGCCATCTCAGATGGGGAATACAGGCTTTGTGCCCACAGATATGTTGCTACAGCCAACTGTGCAATAACATAATTTTATTGTCTTTCACACCTCGTAATAACGAAAATGAGTGAGAAAGGAAAATACAATTAGATTTAGTGATAGGAACTGTGGATTTAGATGAGCTCTTTATAATTGAGAAAATGATGGCCAGATGGAATCTTTAACCTTGAAGGCCTGTCAGTGGACTTTAGGGAGTCAATTGTGTATTCAGTTGACAAGGATAAGACAAAAATAATTATCAGTCCTATACAAGATGCTGAAAATATACTGTTGAAGACTGAAACCAGGTGAGGTAAAAATAGCGATCTAGAGGATTTTAGCCCTTTAGAAAAAAATTCCCTTATGATATACAAGTCTGTCTTCCCACTGCCAGCCAGCCTCAGGAACACATTATAGATGCCTGCTTGGGGCTGCCCAATGAAAGAGGGCCCAGCAGAGCAGTGAGGCACTCTGGGGACACGGCCACTGTTTGAAAGGCTTAAGACTAACTGTGCCAGGGTTTCCCTTTGAGGAAATTCAAACAGGTAAGGAGTGGGGTGCTGCTTAGGAATTGATGTAATTGGTGAAGAGGGCAGTACAGAGGAAAATGTACTCAATGAGGAAGTCAAGTTCTGTAGCTTTTGGTGTTACGAAGTCTAGTAACACTGCTTGAGCATGAATTGCAAGCAGCTGGAATGCTTGTGGAACCTGGGTGTCCAACTCAGCAGGTCTGACGCAGGGCCTGAAAGTGCATGTGGCTATGAGTTCCCAGGGGACGCCAACGTAGCCCAGAACCCCACACTGAGAGCCATGCCTCTCAATCTTGGCCATAGGTTAGAATTACTTGTGGAACTTTTTATGGCATTGTTAAAATTCTTCATGGCTTTATTGAGATATAACTGACACATAACATTGTGTAAGTTTAAGGGGTACAGCGTGTTGATTTGGTGCAAGTATGAACCGGAAAATGGTGGCCCCATAGCACCAGCTGCTCCCACATAATAGCCATTTCTTTTTTTATGGTAAGAATATTGAAGGTTCTTCTCTTAGAAACATTCAAATACATGATACAGAATTATTAGCTGTAATTACCATGCTACACATTAGATCCCCAAACTTGTTCATCTTATGGCTGAAAATTTGTACCTTTGACCAGTATCTCCTCATTTCCCCCCAAAACTCCCCAGCTCCTGGCAACCACCACTCTATTTTGTTTTTCAGAGCTTTTAGTCCACATATAAGTAAGATAATCGAGTATTTGTCTTCCTCTGTCTGACATTTCACTTAGCATGATGCCCTCCAGGTCCATGCTTGGGAAGCTTTCTAAATCTACCAACATTGGGGCCTCACCCCCTAGTCTAATGTAACTGGTCTGAGGTGCATTAGGACCTCAGGGTTTTTTAAGCCTCTCTAAACAATTTGAATATTTGCCCAAGCTTGAGAACTACTCTTCTAAATGGTGCTATCAGGTTGAGAAGTCAGTTTTAGGTTTGTTTTATTACCATTCTGTAGAAGCAGCATCAAATTGATGGAGAGCACTGTCAAGTCAGCATCTAAGGCCCACCCGTACTCACCTAGCAGCATATTCCTAGGTCAGGAGGAAGTCTCTTTATAATGCTGGCTTTTGAAAACCAGGGGTTAGTGAAGACCTATTTCCCACCTGACCTCCCCTTCTGCAGACCATTCTTTTTGTGGCCTTCCCAAAATGCCAGGCTGATTTCCAACTTAGTTTCTGCCCAAGGTGTTTTCTTAGTGGGATCACAGTTTCCCAAAATACGAGAAAATCCAGTGCTACCAGAGACAATGCTCAGGTTTTAGGCAATGGCAGACACATCACATAGCATTGGGCAAGTCATTCCTTTTTCAGTTATCTTTCATCCTTTGTGGCAAGACAAAAATCTCTGGTGAGTGCTGGACCTTTAGCAGCAGTGACCTTTGCCAGCCACAGGGGGTGAGCCTGAGGCTAATGTGGCTTAAAATATATGTACCTAGAAACCTGTCACATTGCTTTGATTTCATTGTATTTTTTTAATGATCGCCTTCTCTTTATGGCCAGGCTTTTCACCTGAGATTATAATGTTTCCTTTTTAAATGAAGTTTAAGTTATGCAAAATGAATTAAGACCTAGAGACCTACTGCACACCATGGTACCTATAGTTAATGATAATACATTGTATACTTAAAAATTTGCTAAGATGGCAAACCTTATGTTAAGTGTTCTTATCACAAAAACAAGAAGGCAGGAAGAAACTTCTGGAGATGATGGATATGATATGGTTTTGATTACAGTGTTAGTTTCATGGGTGTATACCTATCTCCAAACTCATCAAGTTATATACATTAAATATGTGCATTTTTGTTTGTCAATCACACCTTAATAGTTTATTTTTTAAGTCAGAACTCTTTCGCTTGAGAATTAATTTATTAATTTGGTGCCAGCTACTTTCAAAATTCAACCAGATGTGTACCAAAATAAAATAAATCTCAATTGAAAAATGTTTAAAAGTTAAGTGAAGTGTTTAAAATAGTAAATAAAAGTCATGCAGAAGATGTGCTAACTCAAAAGAAAACAAAGGTCATTTGAGACAGGCTGGAGATCCAGAAATGCCCTGTTATAGGGACCTCTACATAACTGACATAAGACTCCTGTGCAAATGTGAGACAGGAAGGCTCCCATTGCCCAAATCACCCAGCCATCAGTGCTCTGCTTGCATCACATCTGTCATGACACACGCCCCGCCCTGGCCAGAACCTGAGCACAGCAGGGCTGCAGCGCACAGTGGCACGCTGCCCTTGGAATCGTGGAATGCACAGCACTTCCTCTATGGGAGCTATGGCCCTCCAAGGGGCAAAGCCTCTGCCCACTGTTTCCTTCAGTCATTTATAAGAACTTGCCCCAAAGGTTTGTGATGAGCTGGATTTTGGACTGGGCCCTTTACAATGTGAAAGCTCAACCTGCACACATAATGTCTTTGTGTGTCCTGTGCATCGTGTCTGTGTGCACGTGACTAGTTATTGAATAACATACCACTTCCTTGTTGGTCTGCAACACAAAAGAAAACATAAAAGTGACCACAAGTTGGTAAAATATATTTTATTTGTTCATACAAAGAAATAGTATCAATTATCAGAATTTCATTTTCCTAGAAACATCTTTCTCTGTGTAAAATTAATTTGTGTTATACATAGGACAAAATACTTGATTTAACTTTTGTACATACTGGCTATTCTAATATCCAGGTTATAGAAGACACACTGCTTGAATTTGCACAGTATTTCAGATTACAAGGCTGAATGAAACTCAGTCATAAATTAATGTTACAAAAGTGAAAAAAAATCTAACCACACTTTTAAATTTCATTGACCATCCATGTTGATAAGCTGAAAAGGAAAACGACAATGATCTCTGTCAGCATTTTAAAAACATATTAAATCGAACCTCCCATTTTCCTTTCCTATGGAAATACCCTGGCAGGATCTTAAACGGTTTCTCAAAAGGTCTAAAATGTATCTGTCATTCAAAATGAATTCCAAAGAGGATCTCATGAGAAGACAAGGTCTCCTCCTCCTTCATCCAATTAAATCACTACACCCGCATACCTTTGCAGGTACCAACTACCAAGTTAACAGACTACTGTACAAACACCTCAAAGAAAGCACGGAGTAGAGAGAAACAATGAATTCCTCCAAATTTTTTGTTAATATTTTTGTTTTTAACAAGAAAGGAAACAAAACTGAAATGAAATATTCCAATGACGACCGGAGCTTTTCCTGTGAACTGGAAGGAAGACACACGCTAGGACAAACTGCCCAAACGTGAAACGGCGCCTGCCTCCCAGCAGCTGGAAGTGAAGCTGGTGGCTTGCAGATTGCTAGGACAGGACGGAACCCAAGGCTGAATGTGACGTGTTGCCTAACTTCTCCAGGAGGAAGACAAACAGGCTCAGGCCCTGTGATAACTGCCACGTGATGGGGTGTAACCTTGGGGCAGATGCTATGTCCGGATCAGTCAGGAACTGTAAGCTAGCAGACCCCTGTGGAGAGATGCACAGGAAGCTTGATGTACTTGTTTTACAGAGAAAACTTGCTCTAGGTCTTCAGTGCTGATTACCAACATGTGTTTGGATTCAAGGATTTGAACCAGAATAAAATCTTGACCCACTTCAGTGTTTATGACTAAATGATCCTCCTTCTATCTGAAAATTTCCCCTTTCAGTTTTAAGGCAGGGAACAAACAACTTAATAAAAAATGGTCCAGCTTGGAAAGAAGGCAGGGACTTGAAGGAGAAGCAAGGGACTTGAAGCATGCTTGCTTTCCAACTGCTTTGTTGCAAGCCCTCCTCTGAACTTTCCTGCAGTTCTGCACCATGATCTGGTCAGATCATGAGGGTGGGCAGAAAGCAGACAGGACAGAATTAGGCAGAAGGTGTGAATACTGACTTATACTTTATGCTGTCACTGAAAAGGTGTTGTCAGTTTTATTTCAAATGAGCCTGCTAATTGAAAAGATGCATGACCAACTAGCACCCTATGCAGATAACCAAGCAGCAAGAGGGAAGAACCATACCATGATTATGGCAGGACCCCAAGTGCAGGTTCTACACTCCTTGGTAGGGGCAGTAACAAGCTAGGAAATGAAGAGAACATGTCTGGGATGTAGAGAGCCCGTGGGCCCGTCCTCCTACACAGAATGTGCAGGACGAGAGTTTAGCTGTTGAGCATGACCCAGTGAGATCTGGGCCGGAACTTGTGGGCAAATACAAAGCAGATCATCAATAAGACATCATTCAAAGACCAGTGACATCTCTGATCAGTTTCTAAAGATGAATTATTTTTTCTCTTCATATAAGTTTTCTTATGCTATTGGGCAAGTTATTCCTTACAACATAAAAAAGTATCCCTTGTAAAAATTACAACCTATTATGACAATATGTGTACCTCCCCACACATGCCTCAAAGAATGTATAACTCAAATAATGATTCTTTTATGGTAGAAGCATTCTGGTTTAGAAAATTGAGGATAAAGTGAGGATGTCATTATGTAATATTGCTATGTGGTTACCCAATTGCCATTGGCTAGTCATCAGGAAACATGCCCAACTGCTCTCTCAACAGAGAGGCACGGGGAGAGCATTCTGTATCAGCAGCAACAATTCTGGCAACCCTTCTGCCAAGACCTAGCTAACACAAGTGACCACTGCACAGGTGTCTGGCTCAAGTGCTCACAGGCAACATGGGGCCAGCTTTCCCAGCCTGGCCTTACAAGGGCTGCTCCTGGTTCTCGCTGTTCAGCTGCTTGCTAAACCGACCATGTTGTCCATCTGAGGTGAGCCAGGAGTTCCAAGGAGAGGAGTTCGAGACATTGAGCAGCGGGGCAAGGATTCCCTTCCTTTGCCAAGCCACCTGTCCTTCGGAGGGTCCTTCTCTTTTCTTCCATTGAGGCTGTCAGCCTACTCGGATGTGCCCTACATAGCTGGCTGTGCCTAACAGCTCCTTAGCAGATGCTGACGGCATGGGATGTACCTGAGCCCTTTGGGTCTCGATACCCAGGCACCCTTGATTTGTGCCTATGGCTCTGCTGGCCTAGGGAATTCTTTGGTGTGTCAGATCAGAACTGGAGGGTGGAGCATGGTGCACTCTCATTCAAATCAGAAGAGATCGTCTTTATTTCTAAAGCAGCAACCAAGCATCTCACACATGTGACTGAGAAAGAGGAGGCTAACATTTGCATACACATCAAGCTGGTTGATGAACCAGGGACTAGGGCAAAAGAGGGTGCAGGGCCATCCTTCAAACTCAATGTCTGAAGTAAACAAACCCTGGCACGCAGACTCAGAGAGGATGTGGGAGGCCCTGCCGAGGTGGTGCTTCCCCCACGTGCTGAGCAGACAGGGACCACCTAGCAGGTGGTCCGGATCCACATCCTCAGAGATGGCATCACGTGGATGAGGAAGCTGCTACCTGAGGTCTCACTGTCCGAGTGCAGCACTGCTGGGGCAGCCAGTGCTCCTACGAGGTATACAGGCAGGACAAGAAATGGAAGCTGGAATGGGAGACCCAACATGCAAGGTGTTGGCAAGTGAATTCAGACAGCGATCGAAGGCTGCATACCCGTAACAACAAAAATCTCAAGTTGTGCTTTTCTTCTTCTTAAATATAATGGGTAGGGAGGGAAATGGAAGCACCATCAATTGTGAGGAAAAGAACAAAATATTAGAGTTAAACACTTTGGAATGTTAACAGATTACGAAGCTAACTCTCTAAAGTGTGTGGCTAGGCAGCTTAGTGAATTAATTGCTTATGAATTAAAAATAAATTATTATAAAATATATTTCTGTACATTTTACATACATATACTCTCTCTCAATATATAAGCCACGTGGTAGGCTGCACAGTCCAGGCGCCTTCATTCCCAGCCAAAGTCTTGCCCAGTCATCTGGTAGAACTTGAGGTTGAAAGGCCGGTAGAAGTCGCGCAGTCTCTGCACCACCTCGTGGTCGATCTCCGGGTGGGTCCTGCCCTTGGTCTTGCCCAGGCAGTGGGGTTTGCTGCTGCCCTCGGCCTTCTTCAGGCAGGGGAAGCCCTTGGTCTTGTTGAAGTAGAAGTGCTTGTCGGTGATGATCCTCTTGAGGCCCAGGAAGTCCTGCACGCGGCCCAGCTCGCCGGCCGGGTCGCTGATGAGCCGCTCCCCGCTCACGAAGAGCATCTGGCCGATCGGGAAGTGGTGCAGCCAGTGCTCCAGGTGCTTGGCGTAGATGCCAATCTGGATGGCGCTCCACGACGTGTCGATGAGGCCCGTGGTTTTGTTTTTGAACGTCAAGCTCTCAAAGGTGGGGATGTCGGGCCGCTTGGAGAGCGTCTGCGTGTAGTCCGAGATGGCTCTGGTCACCGGGTCCCGCACCACCACGATGAGCTTGGTGTCCTTGGACATGGCCGAGATGCGCGCGGGGGCCTCCCGGGTGACAAAGTAACTGGGCGTCTTCTCCATGGTGATCTGCCCATCCAGGGTTCGGGGCATCAGGTCCCTGAGGAAAGAAAACAGATCAAAGGCAGATCAGAAGGTGATGTCTCTTTGGCCACATGTCAACACTTCTAACCTCTGCTGCCTCCTCATTGGGAACAGTTATAGAAATAGGAAAGAAAATTCAAGGAGGTTTTTGAGCTGAAGCTTGGAGGCTGGAAACCATCTACCTGAAATGTAAAGGCACCTTTCTACAAGGTCAAGAGTAGGATATAGGTTTCTCTAAGATCCTTTCATGTCGCTTCTCTCTGATTTTTCAGGGTATCCTGCTTCTACAAGGTCCCCAACATCTTATGTCAGGATCAAAGGTCTCTCTCTGGGTGTGTGCCTTTCCTAAGTAACAGCATCTGAGGCCCCCGGAGAGTTCTCTGCCCACGGCCCTCACTAGCCTGCCTTCAGGTGTTCACCAAGCCTGGGCACGTGTTCCCCTGGGCCAGCCAGGCTGTTCTGGCTTCATCACAGTGACCACTGACAAAACACCTTTCCTCTGAAATGCGTACCTGAAGGCAACAAAGCATACGGCAGCCAAAATACTGGCTGGAATCAGATGAAGCCTAAACTGATACAAACGTGCCAAGAAGAAACTCCCCAGACACAACTCCAGAAGTTTCCAAAAATACTACAGATGCCATTAAAAACAAACAAACGAAAGGATGTCTGTTGCAATGTTAACTTAAGCAAAAGTATGTAGACAAAATTATTACAACCTACAATACATACAGGCCATTACAACTGGACTGAAATGCAGTTTCATGATGGCAATTAGCACTAAAATATTAAGACTCAGTAGTGTGAGACTGTGCCTTATTTGCCCTCTGAGCTTTAGCATCCTAATATGTGAAATGGGAATGATTCCACCTACTTTATTCAGTTTGTACAGGGTTTATAAAATCAAAGCAGTTTGGCTTAACAGTTAAGGAATATGGACTTGGCAGTCAAACTTCCTGGGTTCAAATTCTGGCTCTGCCACTTATTAGCTGTGTTACCTTAAGCAACTTACTCAACCTTTCTGGGCTTCTTTCCTTCATCTGTAAAAAGGAAGATGCTAATACATACCGCATGTGAGTTTAATGAGAATTAAAACAACTAATTATCATAACATGCTTTCAACATGTCTGACATAATCATTATTATAATGTTCAATACACAGTTTATAGCACATGGTAGGAGCAAAGTTGAGCATGTGTATGAACAGCCTCATGTATACACCCAAAGGAGATGTGTTAACTATTAGACACTCAGTTTTAGTCACAAATGCACAATTTTCCATGAGCTATGGGATAGAGATTTCTGAATGATTGCTACCTGGGGCCAGGAATTAAAAAAAGAAAGAGAGAGAGAGAGGAAGGGAGGAAGGCAGGCAGGCAATTTCCACATCATTTTTAGCAAATATGCACCTTTCAGCAGGACATTCTAAACTTCCAGCTTCTAGCCACTCCTAATCTACCAAGACTCAACTCCTTCATTGAGCACATTTTTGGAAATGATGCTACAAATGCACTGGGCACCCACTCCCTGGACAGCACTCCTTCCCACGCCTCTGGCTTTAGCTTAAGCTGGATTGACCCACTTTGCCCATTAACCACTTAGATTAGCGCAGCGGTGTCATCGGGCTAACGTGGTGGATTAAAGAGAGTCCAAGTCCAGATAACTCTCAACTTATTTTGCATTTCTCTCAAAAGCAGGTTGATTCAGATAAAGTCCAAGTTTTTTTTTTTTTCTCATGTTAAGCCATCTGCAACTGGACAGTCTTCAAGAGTTTAATATTCAGAATTGAAGTGCTACCACCACAAGTGAAGGAAACCCAATCCCCAAAGCAGTTCAAAACCATTGCTGAGAGGTGGGTTTGGGTCTGTCCTCAGAGAGTTCATCTGACCCAGCATCCCCATTGATTAGTGTGTGAGCCTACATAGGTCACAGGTCACTTAACCTGTCCATGCCTCAGTTTCTTCATTTGCACCATGAGAAAAATGACAGTGACCACCATTTAGGGTCTCCAAGGGGACTATGAACCTAGCCTTGGTACCAAGCCTAGTAGCTAGCTAGCTGGTGCTAGAAAATGTTCTCAGTGATTTTCTGTTGACATGATCTTGGCAAGGAGTAAAGGAGCAAGATTTGTGCAGGGGGGGTCATGTGCCCACCCCCACCCCCACCACCAAGGGACACGGGGGAAGGCTCAGCTCCTGCAAGAAGCAAAGATGCAGGATGCTGGGCGCTACCCTTGGCCCACCTGTACCTCAGAACTTTTGCTGCCTGCACCTCGGAACCTTTGCTGCCTGCACCTCGGAACCTTTGCTGCCTGCATTTCCCCACTAAGGAAAAGCCTGGTGGGAACTGAAGAAAACAGCTAAATAGGCCATTGTGAATAAGACACCACATCAAAGGGTGGGTAAAAAGGACACCAGAGGGGGTCCCTAGCCTCCCACCAGTCTGAAGGCAAAGCTTCCTCATCCACAAAGACTCTCTGAGCTGTGGGCAGATTTCCTGTGCTTGACTGCCTGCTGGGCACCAAAACTCTTCTGGGCACCAGGCTCCAGGGGACCCTCTGCCCAGGACAGTATAGTGTGCACCCATGTCTGCGAGCACTCAGAGGCCTCAGGCCTTTCCTTCGTTATCACCCTAACAGTCAGGGAAGTTCTGCTGTGACACTAGGGCTTTTCAGCCCTTGTCTCCTGCAGGCCCCGTGGCCACTGTCCCCTCAGCGTGCCTGGGGGCAATGGATGAGGGGCTGGTGGGCAAGAGGCACCACTGGGTTTTGCATTCTTTCAGCAATGCCTCCTGAGCCTCTCTGCACGCTTCCCAGGGTGCTTCTATAGCACGTGAATTGGAACACAATGTCACCCCAAAATATGTCTCTTTGGCAGAAGGATTATTTTAGGCTGATTATGTTTAAGAAAGAGCAGCCCTAGGAAAAGCTCTGAAAACCCAAGTAAAAGTGAACATTTTGTAAGAGACATTTATATTCCTAAGGGAAATCTCCATTTGTCAGGGCCTCCTCTCTGCACCAGGAAGAGGACATGGCTAAATCCTTAGCAATCTCCTCTATGGAGAAGGCATGGACTGAAGTCTGCATTAACAAGCTCACCCTTGTTTATTATGTTTTTCATGGTCACCTCCCCTAGTTGGCCTCCCCCCACCCCAACATCTGTCATTTTTCTTTAGCTGGAGATGGTATTTAATGTGGAGGTTTGGGCCATTGGGGGAGTTGCTCAGTTTTCCTGGGTCTCCTCCTGTACACAGGAGGGAAATAAGTTATTAAACTTCTATGTTTCTCTCCCATATATACAGGAGGTATACAAGTTATTAAACTTCTGCTCACAGTTAAAAAAATAATCTGTCTTTTATTACATAGGGATCTCAGTCAAGAACCCAGAAGGGTAGCAGGAAAGTTATTTTTCCTCCCCTACACAGGTATGTGGCTCAGATAAGCCAGCATCTCCCCAGCACACCCTTGTGGATAGCACAGGACAGACAGAGAAGTGTGTGGACAGCTCCTGGACCAGACCTTCCAGACAGTCACAGGCAAGTCCCCTCTGTCCCTGTCAGCTGCTCTTCTCCCCCCACCCCACCCCTACCCCTGGTCCTGGAGCAACTCCTATGTATTTACTTCCAGAGTCCACTTCCTTTTTCTCCTCCCTTTACTGGCAACACTTTCCTGTCCTCATATTCAAAATCTCTGAGACAACAGTGAGTCAGAGAAGAAAGTGTGAGGATGTGGCTGTGGGCGAGACCACTCAGGTGGGCCCTTGCATGCCCATCCCAGCCGCAGATCCAGCCATAGGGGAGCCTCCTGAGCGAGCCAGCAGGGAGGCTGCAGGTTAACTGAGCTGCTCATTGTGAAAGCCAATTTCTCAAACTGAGGGTTCTGGCTAATAATTACATAGTGCTGGAGCTCACAGAGGAACTTTCACAGGCATTATCTGATTTCACCCCTCACACCAAGCCTTTGAGCCAGGTATTACAGTCCCCAGCTTACTCCTGAAGAAACTAAGGCTAAAGCAGAGAGTGACTCATTTAGAGGCAGTCACTGGCCTGCATGTCAAGAGCTAGGACCTCAACTCAGCCGTGGGATGCGTCTCGTTCCACTTGCCACACTCCTCTCCCCTCAACCTCCTGTGTTTCTTCTTAACACGATGAAAAGTACACAGCACCTGTCCTCTCTTTCAATACCTCTACTTTATTTCTCTTGTCCATAGATACAGACCTTAATAATAGGTATTTCAGTGCTAGAATCAGAAGACTGCCATCATAGTTGTTCTAAAATGAGTCAGACTTCAGAACATGAGACCTCTTAGGTTCACATACTCCTGCGTTCCATGGGGTCCAGAATCTTAGTCGTCACTGTGGCAGTCAGTCCTTCCTCCAGCATCCCCTGGCTCAGCCTCTGTCCCTCTTTATCAGGTGGGAAGGAAGGGACACCTCTTTGGCTGGTACATATGACTAATGGGTGCTTGCAAAACCAATGGGGCTGGACAGTATCACTAGTGTAAGCCCGAGGAAGACACATCCTTGCCCCCATGAGAAGCATTCCCTGTGAAAAGCCTAGGAGCTATTAACCAGTGGTGCAGGGGACACTACAGAGAGTGGAAAAGCTTCCACTTCTTCAGTGAGACCTATGGGGTGAGACAGTTTTGTCTTTTTTCTTGGCCTGGGGATGATGAGCCCGGGGAACTTTCAGGAACACCAGATCTCAAAGAGCAGAGCCACAGAGCAGGAATGTGAAAACCAAGAGGGTTTGAAATGAGTGTTTCAGGCCTTCAGTGGGTTTGAGGATATTCATGAGAAAGGGATGGGCCGCCTCTGTGGTAGCAGGTCTTGCCCCTGGTTGCCCATTAGAAGCCCAGGGCGCTTTCAACTAAATGCCTGGGCCTTGCCCCAAACCAACTGAGTTAGGCCCATGTGAGTGAGACCCCAACACAGCTTCAGGTAGAGGATTCAATGTGCAGCCAGGATCGGAAACCGTCACCCTGTGGTTGGTATCTGTCACGCACTTCAGTCACTGGTTCCACGGATACCCAGAGCCACCTAAGAGGAGGCATCATCATGGTGGAAAAATTGAGAAAACAATACTGTAATGAAACTAAAAGTTGTTCAGCTAATCCAAGACTCATTATTTGAGTCAAAGGACTAGAGTTAAGTCTACAGAGTAAAGGTCATACTCTGTCAGTGAAAAGCAGCCCACATCCCAGAATGAGAGAGAGGGACACACCAGTGGGGTACAAACTGCAGAGAACAAATAACCAAATAAACTGAATGCAGTCAGGTTCAGTAGGAGAGCAAAAGGATGTCTGTTGCCCTTACATGGGAGCACACATACACACACACAGACAGCTATCAAACACAAATTGAGCTACCAGCAAAACACAATGAGGCAAACTGAAGGAACTTGGAAGGATAAGGCCACCTCTACTTTCATGATAATGAGAGGCTCACAGATGCATCTAATTCTTTCATCATCAAACGTTAGATAACATCAACATAAACAGAGGAAAGAAAGATGCACAGGTAAGGAATAGTACCAGGGCTGGGTCACCTGATTTTTGCTTTTGCCAGGCTATGTGGCTTAAAATCATTTTTTAAAAAGATCCCATGAAACTAAGATGAGTTGATGTCAAAAATGACCATTGGGCCCTTTTCTCCTTTTCTAATCTTGGGGCAGGGTGGAGGAGAATGGCCAGGATCAGCCTTGAGGATTTAGAACCTCCAGCCTGAGTCCCGAGCTCACCTCCCCTGTGCCTTTACCAAACAGAAGTGAGCTGAGAAGTGAGCCAATGATTGCAGAGTCAAACTCCTCACTGGAGTCTGGCTGTCCCAGGGCTTCAGAGAAACACACTACATTAAACCTCTCAAGTCTCCACGCAGCCCTTATGTGTGATGCTGGAAGCAGAATATTAAATATTCTTAGGCCTAAGTGAGTAGGAAATTCAAATGAACCAGAGAAGATCTAAAAAGGCCTCTAATTCTGATGTTCTCCAGTAGCTAATGTTGCCCTAATTTTCTTTTTCTGCTTCTTTGTTTCCTTGGGTGACATGCCTGCTCTCATGATCCAGCAACTGAACTTAATAATTTGAACTGGCAAATTATGCAACAAGAAAAAGGAAGATGACCGAAATGGGTGTAGCCTAACTGACCACAGCCAAACAAATGCTGAGACAAGTACGCAAAACAGATGATGAAAGGGGAGGAACTTCAGAGAGGAGACTGAGCTGCAGGCCACAGGGGAGGTAGTCATCTCCTGCTTTAATTGAGGAAGCCAGAAAGAGCTGGAGGAACATTGGGCCACCCCGTTTTCCTCCCACTTTGGGAGAAGGACGTCCTCGCTTGGTTGCAGAAATACCCTACATTTTCTGGACTACTATGATTTTTTTTCTTTTAATAAAAATTTACTTTTTGCCCTGGCTGGTGTAGCTCAGTGGATTGAGTGCCAGCCTGCGAACCAAAGGGTCATCGGTTCGATTCCCAATCAGGGCGCATACCTGGGTTGCGGGCCAGGTCCTCAGTGGGGAGCACCCATGGGGCAACCACACACGATGTTTCTCTCCCTCTCTTTCTCCTTCCCTTCCCCTCTCTCTCAGAATAAATAGATCAAATATTTTTTTAAAAATAAAAAACTACCTTTTAACCTACGATACTAGTAGACAGTAAATATTTATTTTTGATATCCAGTTCTATTAGTTTTGACAAATTTATAGATAGAGTTCCATCCGTCCAAAATCTCTCCCTTGTGCTATTCCAACAAAAATCTTAAAGCAAGCTATTTTCACAGGACAAATCTTCTTACAAATAGCCAGAGGCTGCCTAAATTGTTGTTTTGATACTGTTTTGAGGAAAATATTGACATGAGAAAAATGGTCAATAGTGACTTTAAAAAAATTGACATAGATTTATTAACTGTTCCTTAAAAAAAAAAAGACAAATTGTCTTCATGAAAGTCTCTGTGAGTCCACCACTTCTAGTTCTGCTTCTAAATGGCGAGACTCCCTGGCTGCATTCCATACTTTCTAAGCCTCAGATTCCCAGCTTGTAGTTTAGCAGAGGAGGCGACGATGTTCTGCCCAGTCTGATAACCTGCCCAAGGGCGCAGGCTAGGAACTGTAATGCCACATCACCTTCAGCTTGTCCACAGAGCCCAAACAAAAGTGCAACAAGGGAAAATCTTCACAAACAGCAGAATCAGAGTTTCTAGAAGAGTTCCGTTCCTCCTCCCCACTCACAAAAACCAACAAAACCGCCAAACCTGTTCCTGGCATCCATAGTCCCAAATCTGTTTAGCAAATAAGGATGACTCCTCAAAAAAGGTAAAACAAGTAAAGTGTCATTTTTTCGAGGATCCTATAAACCCAATAAAACAAATATAAGTGGCAAAACTCAAAAACACTGGAATCTCCAGGGAGTAGGAGAGAGGGAGTGGTGAGCAGGCAAAGCACAGAGGATTTTAAAAGGGTAGATAACGCCATTATTGTTTGTCCAAAGCCCTACAGTGGACAACACCAGGAGCAGACCCTAATGTGAACTGTGGACTGTGGGTAGTAATGGCACACCAACACAGGCATTAGAACAAACGTACCACTCTGATGCTGACGTGGAGGAGGCTGGCATGTGGAGGGGTGGGTGGCAGAGGGGACATCTCTATACTCCGCTCAATTTTGTTGTGAACCAAAAACTACTCTAAAAAAATAGTCTTTTCCATGAGCTCTGGCCTTCTCCTTGGAGAAAAATGGTGTCCCACCACCCTAAGGACACCATCCTCATCCCCTTAACACCCACCTGCCTCTGCCACTTCGGGCACAGGGATCTTGGCACGTTACCTCAGCCGCCTGGGCTCCTTCATCCCCCAGCCACTCCGGGAGAAAGAAAAAACTTCCCTCTGAGGTGAAGTGAGATTTGTAAAAGGTAGCGTGTCTTAACCTAAGGCATGCAAGACAAGGGACAAAATTTCAAACTTCCTGACTTCGGAAAAAAAAAAGCCTTACTTGATGAAAGGACTCCCTTGGCTTATGAAGCTTTCTGACTAGCTTCCTGGAGGGCCTGGGGCCAACCGAACTCCTCCTTCAGTGTCCCTTCCCTGGCATAAAGGCCTCAGGATATTCCCTGTCGAGTCCTCAGCAGAGAAGTGCAGGACCAGGGACCCAGATGACAGAAGCCAGGCATTTATTTTAGCCTCACTCTCCTCAGCACAGGGAGCTCAAGGAAACCCACTCAGCTGGCTAATTTCTGTGGACGAAGAGAGGCTACACACAAAACCTGACAAGCCCAGGGGGGCCTCACATGGTGGCCTTACAAACTCAGAGACCTAAAGTAACCACACAGGATGGTCTGAATGAAAACTACCTAACTAAAAGGGGAGTCATGGCGGGTAGTCATGTCATAGGCCAGTATTCTCCATGACAAAGGTCAGTCTTTACCTTAACTAAGCCTGTCTCCTGCCTTTTTGTATCTACAATAATGGATCTTTGGAATGTCAGAGTAATCTGATTTTTTCCAGACCCCTCAGGGCCCAATCTCCCCCCAGACAGGAGACCATGGAACCCTTCCTTGTTATCTTGTTCCCCACATACCAGCTGCATGTGTGGGAAATGGTCATTGTTTACTATCCTATACCCACCAACGTGAGAGAAGTATGTGCCTATCTGTTTTACGTTTTACCCAGTCTCAGATTTCCCCACTTTGCTTTCTCCCACCTCCCTACTCTACCACCAGTGGATTTCATGCGACTGTCCTCACACCTCCCGTGATTGTAAACGTATAAAATGAACTGCAAAACAGCCATCTCAGGAGCGTTTTCTCAGCCCGTTGGGATTTTGCTTCCTGGCAACTGTAGTCAGTTTGTCTCAAATAAACTCATAAAAATTCTCTACAGGTTGGATGTCTCTTACGTTGACACCTGAAAGGGTGCAAAGAACAGCTGGGGTCAGGGGCGGGGAAAGACAGTGATGTGGAGCAGAAGTGACATGGAGGGGAGGTGATGCTTCCATGATGTGAGCTCTGCCACTGCCAGAAAAGTCTTAGAGGTACAAGGCGTGGCACGTCCAGGGCGGGGCGTCCAGGGCGGGGGCGGGGGTGTCTCCTCCAGATTTCAGTGGGCACTTGCTACTCCAGCCCACAGTAAAAGCATCTCAAAAAAATTCAGGGGGAAGAGAAAGAGTGGCCACCACAGTCATTTCAGTTCCAGTCACAGGTGTTTTGGCTGTGACTACTGTGGGCTGGCCTATCCTTATCCTCTGTGAAGGCCAGTTATCCATCCTAAATATCTACCCCAACAGGCACCCCCAAAACTCCTTGGTTTCTTTCTACCTCATGACCTCATAAACTACAGTGGACTTCCAGAGTCAAAAAGACAAAAGCTACAGCCTACTCCCTTCTTCTTCTACAGGGGGGGACACGCTGGGACGAGAAAGACCCTTTTCCTGGAAAACTTGACTGTAGACAATGAGAGGAGCCACAGCCTATTCTGAGAATTGTAACTTGAACTGCAAATTGCAACTCTGGGAAGTTTCTTCTTTAAAGCTGCTTTCTTCCCAGGGGAGACAGGAGGAAGGATGGGAGGAAAACGTGTTTCAGCACAGCCCCTGCTTATCTGGAACCTCCTTCCTTTGGTAGGAAGGCTCAAAGCCCACCAGTTCGGAGCTCCTCTTCAAAGGGCCACATCTCCACCAATAGTCATCTCCATTCGGGGGAGATGTTTGCATATCAAAGAACTCCTTTGGGAGGACTTAAAATAATTTAAAGTGAAATCATAAATAGTCTAGTTCTCAATGGGTCTCTTGGGTCTGGAAGCTGGGGCAGTGGGGCTACCGGAAGTGATGTCATCATTCATTACCAACTTTACAGGGTCCCCCCACCCCCTTTTTAGGGTAATGAGTAAGAAAGCAGAAAAATAACAAAGGATGGGTTCCCCCAGGCCTCCTCCTCTTCCAATCCTCCCTTCTTTCTTCACTCCCAGCCCCCAACCTCCAGCACAAGGATTGGGCCTCCATTGTCCTAGAGTTTCAATACTGCTCAGAAAATGAAAAGCCTCTGAATGCCATAAGGGGGTGGGGCACAAAAGAGCATCTCGCTCCTCTGGGTCAACTCAAGATTCCTTTCATTTTGGCAGAATCCTCTGTTATAGACCCTGCTTCACAAAGGCCTGAGTTCCTGTTCCTGGAAGGGGCTAGGGGTTTGGGGGGGTGGGGTGTAGGGCGGGTTTCAATTAAAAGCTAATAGCCTTTTGTGTATGAGCTCTCTGGGGCATTGCTCATGTTTATTGAACATCACTGTGTGCCAGGACAAATCAGTGAAATCAGAGTAATCTGTGTCCGTTTCCTGAAAAAAAAAAATGTTTTTGAGAAAGAGAGAGAGAGAGAGAGAGAGAAAGAAAGAAAGAAAGAAAGAAAGAAAGAAAGAAAGAAAGAAAGAAAGAAAGAAAGAAAGAAAGTTAGTTTTCTAGGAAGTGGACTTTAGAAAACAAAATCAGCCCTGCCATTGGGCAGAGGGGAGTGAAGCAGAGGTCCTAGAAATAAGAGCAGGGAACCAAAATGCAACTGCCAGAAGGCAGGAATTGAAGCAGTTCTGCTCCTGCTTTGACAGATTGGTCTCTGTTGTGGACCTGGCCTGGTTCATCTCTGACCAGTGCTGCCTTCCCTATCTGGAATAGGCTCCTTTACACCCTGGGGTGCTGGGAGCCCCAGCTCTGTGTAGGTTACTTCCCTGGCCCCTCCGGCAACACAGCTGTACTCTGGGTTCGGTTCACATGCTCCTGTAGTTTTCTCCCAATTCCCCACTTCACCCCAAGAAAAGCTGCCTTCCCTCCAGTGCCCTGGGTAACTCAGTGCAGATGTTTGTGAACAGACCTTCCCTTCAGGAGCATCTGAACCACTCAGCACTGGAGTCCACACAAAGTGAATGAAAATCTCTACAGAGAAGCAAGGGTGGTGCCTCCTGAGACCCCTGACATTCAGTGAAGCACAGTGGGCACTGGGCACATGGCATTGAGGGCTCTGGTTTCTGTCCTGCCACTGACAAGAGCCTGAGACCTTGGACAAAACACACAAAACTTTGAGCTCAGTTTCCCTGTGTATAAAAATTGATGTATTGGTTTTAAAGGATGTTATTTGGCTCTAAAATTCTGTAAAGTGACCTTTACTATGTCCACTCTCCCACCCCAACCCTATTTCACCTTCTCCTTCAGCCAGCAGTAGTTTGGCCCAAGTTGGCAGATTTAAAGTAGAACCTCTATAAATATTTGATGATTGAATATGTACACACTATATCTCAGGGGCATTGATATCCACCATCCCCAACAGCATAATTCAGATAGAGGTCAATGTCAAGTGTACCCTAGAACATACACCTACTTGTTAAGTGGCCTGGTACTTATGGAATAGAAAGAAAAGTGGGGTTCGAGGTCAGGCTATGTGGCCTTAGGCAAGTTGCCTAACATCTCTGAGCTGTCTTTCCTCATCTGTAAAATGGAAATATTTATCTTTCCTATTTTATAAAAGAAAATGTTGAAACTCAAATGTAGTTTGTAGGCGATAAGCTTTAAAAGCAGCAAAACCCTACCTAACAGTAAAATGGAAAGATTCCATTCATATTTCCTCTATTATCTCCTTTGACATATGGCTCTAGGTACTAGGAACATTTCTAAGGAAATACTGCTAAGGAAAAAGATACACTGAATTGGTTCTTAAATGCAAAGGCTCATGTAAAAACAAGCATTTGAAAGAATCAGTTTCCTGAAATTCTTCACTTGTATGAAAAATCCTATATTTGGACATTTCTTTTTAGCACCCTGGTAGGACACTGGAGACCAAGGGAAATGAACTCCCTGGGCTGACATCACTGAATGAATGTGATGATCCATGTATGGGGGCTAAAAAACACTTTTTCTCCCACATTCCAAGTTGAACTGGGCTAATAATGAAGTTAACAGAGACAGATTAACATGAGCAAATATTCAAAGTTAATTACAGATGTACATGTCAGGGGTGTCATAAGATATGAGACCTGAACAGGCTTTGGGCAGTTGAGGTTTATATGCCATTGTGGACAAAGAAGAGGAGACAGCAATGGGATTTCAGAAGAGAAAAACAGGCAATGTACAGGTAGCTAATAAGAACAGAACCTGTGTGGCAGGCAAATTCTTGCTGGGCAACCCAGAAACACTGGGACATGGTGGTGGGGATGGTGGTGGAGGTAGTGGTGGTAATGGTGGTGGTGGTGGTATTGTTGTTGGTAATGGTGGTAATGGTGGTGGTGATGGTGGTGGTCGTGGTGGCAGTGGTAGAGAAGGTGGTGGTGGTGGTGGCTTTGGTGATGGTGGTAGTGGTGGTGGAAGAAGTAGTGATGGTGGTAGTAGAGGTGGTGGTGGTGATGGCGGTGGTAGAAGAGGTAGTGAAGGTGGCAGAGGTGGTGATGGTGGTGGTGACAGTAGTGGTGGTAGAGGTGACAATGGTGATGGTGGTAGCAGTGGTGGTGGTGGTGGTAGAAGAGGTAGTGGAGGTGGTGGAGGTGGCGGAGGTGGTGGTGGTGATGGTGGTGGTGATGGTAGTAATGGTGGCAGTGGTGGAGGAGGTGACAGTGGTGGCGGTGGTAGAGGAGGTGGTGGTGGTGGCTTTGGTGATGGTGGTAGTGGTGGTGGAGGAGGTAGTGATGGTGGTAGTAGAGGTGGTGGTGGTGATGGTGGTGGCAGTGGTAGAAGAGGTAGTAGATGTGGCGGAGGTGGTGGTGGTGGTGATGGTGGTAATGGTAGTGGAAGAGGTGGTGGTGGTGGTGGAGGAGGAGATTTAGCTACCAGGCCTCCCTGGAGCCTTCCTCTTTGATGCTAAGTTTTCCCTCCTGGAACAGGCCTTTCCATCTGAATCTCTTAGGCAGAAAAGGGGGATGATTAAAGGTTCTTTCTGAGTGTTCTGTGTCTTAATAGTGAGCTTAAAAATCAAAACAGCACCAGGCACAGTTTTGAGGTTACAACACTTTGGTCCCCTTTATAAGCAAAGAAGAATGGGAAATGAGGCCGTCTTTAATACAAACACAGCCTACTTCGGAGAATTCTTTCTTTGTTTCTCTGTTTTAACATGGCAGGGAATGGGGTTTATAGGCACAAACAGCCATAGTTTAGGGAAGAGGTCCATTCTCAGCTGACGAAGAGAAACTCCAGAACTGCTGAAACCAGACCCACATTGTGAAGACTTGACACAATCATTTGCCTTCCTGCCTCCCTACTGTGGGGCCAGTAGGAGTTTGGTAGAGAAAAACCCCAGTTAACTCTTGACTTAAGTCCAAGATAATTGCTCCATCCTGCTCTCTGCTTCCCTTCTTGACAAACAGAACCCCGTTTTATGGTTATCAACTGAAAAAAGTATAGGGTAAATTAGGTCAATAAAAATCTTGAGACAGAAGTTTGAGTTAAGCTAAAATAAAGGGAAATGAGTGCAAATAAACTTCTCTTATCACAGGCTTTAAATAGTTCGAGAACATTTTAGAGAAGAGAAGTACTTTCTACCTAGGGAGAACACCCAAGGGACTACATAAACTTGGGAAAACTGCCGACAAAGAAAAAAATGCTGTTTCTTATCTTGCAACTCCTTGTCATCATCAGAACCTTCCTCTTCCTAGTCTGTTTGACCTAGTGCTTGACACTGACCAAAAAGTGTCTTAAGAAAATGAGCCACATGGCAGTGCCAATGGAAACTCTAAGGACACCCATCAAAGTCCCCCCTCTCGCACCCTTTTTGGAATTCTCAGCTTGGAAAGTAAGGGAAGCTTCTTGGAGTCAAGAGAAACATAAGTCTAACTTCCCCAAATTCTCATTCATTCATTGTATGGTCTACCATTTTTTCATCAAAACAATAAATTTGCAACAGATTACCATACTGGGTGCTGCTTGCCTTGTGCATTTTGTGTCCGAAGATAGAGGAGATGGACAGTGTTGGAGGCTGAAGCTATGGGCAAATGTTCTTTGAGGACATCCTATCATTATTTCTCACATGCTATGAGAACTCTGATAGATGATGCTACCTCACTGGCAAGTCTTAAAATCTCCAGCAATTCTTCTGAACTTTAGACAAAGCCTTCCCTCCCCACCCCACAACTCCCAAAAGGGAACAAAACTGTAAGCACCAAAAAGATCAAATAACTCAATGATTAGTGAGAGAGCAGCTAAGAATTACAAGTGAGATTAGCCTTTTACCCTGTATTAGCCCAAATGAAAAACTAACCCTGTAACTATTTCTAAGCCTAATGAGTATTTCTAAGAATATGTTTGGTTGAAATGCATTGCCTTCTATTTGTTTAGGCTGTGTACTTGAAAGATTTTTAGCTTCAAAAGAAATACAAGCAAAACAACAAAACACCAGGCATAGGAAGCACTTGAAAACTGTTGCTGAATGAAGGCATAAATGAATGAGTGAGCCATGCTTAGAGCTAATGACCACAGGTCACAGAGCAACTATGTAAAGAGAATTGGGGGCGACCTGAAATAATAAATTGCCATTTGGGCAGGCTTGAAAATGGTGATGATCTTAGTATCCTGGTGCCCAAACAAGTTAATTCTAAGCAACATTTATGTAACATCATACCCATTACATTAAGTGACACAATTACATTAGGAGGACCTGCCCATAAAGAAGGTCTTAAACTTGAATTAGAAGCTAGAGCAAAGAACAAGCATGGCATAAGATCATGTTCCTTATTCCTCCTATGGGACAGAAGCAAGCTGTGACACAGCTCTCTTGTGAACTTGAATGCCCCACTTCTGGTTGGTTGGTAATAAACCATCTTCCCTATTCAAACTAATGAGTGGTTGCAGTTAATAATGAGATAATGACATTAATTAGCTGATTTATATTAATTGTTATTTTACTTGTATTTTTGCTCTAATTATTATTTTAATTTACTTGCATTCTCAGGCATCCATGAAGTGATGGTGGATTAAGATACTCCAGTGCCTCTCATAGGGAGCAACAAGAAAGCTGACTAGAAATGTAGATGTAATATGTATCATGGATGACCAAGGAATCAGTGAAATGGCAGGTATGTATCGTACCAGCATAATTCTTGCCATCCAGGGGCACAGTGCGTATTGAGAAAGAAATTCCACATGCAGGAAGTTTACCAATAGATACTGTACACTGGGTCCGAAGTGAGATGTGAGGGAAAAGCACCCAAAGCTTGTGCCCTTTGAGCTAGTCCCAAGGGCAGGTGGAAATGAAGGTGGAAATGGAGTCAGTGAGTGAGCCATTTAGCCTGGACTGAAGGCTTTTTTCCTTCTGGAGTCGTGGTGGGCAATACTGGAAAGATTGGAAAACAGGCAGGGGTTGCCCTTTAGCTACACTACCCAGCCCCCACCCACTGCTTCTCCAGGCATCAATCCAAAAGCAAAATCTAGAAGCCAGATCTTCACCACCTCTCATAATGCTGAGCATGCCATTCAAGTGAATTCTAAGTTCCCTACTTCTTTTTTCACCACTCCACCCAAATCTGCTTCACCCCAGCATAAGGAAGTTCCTGCAATTCCTCAAATGGGTCATGAAGTTCCCTGCCCCCCAGAGATTCCCTCCTTCTAGAACATTTTTTCCAGCCCTCCTCCATTTAATGTATTTCTATGATGTTCATAGCTTTCTCAGTCTGGCTTAGCAGTCCTTACTCATTTCTCCTGACCACCAGACCACCACCCTTCAACATCCTACCTGCATGTGTGCACACCCATATACACACAGCATGACCATTATCTGTCTGCCGTTACAGTCCTAGAAGGCTGTAAGGACCAGATTCTCTCGTTTCCATTGTGGCAGGAATAAATTATTATTAGATGAATAAAGGGTGAATGAATAAATGAACAAATGCAAGACAAAATTTGAATTTGATCCCAGAGGCAACGAGAAGCCACATCGAATGGAGGGGGTGAGTGGCATGACAAATGTATCAAAAGTGGGGGAGACGTTACTTCCCAGCAGCAGAGACAGAACAGATTTGGGCTCTTAGCTGATTAGAAACTTCATGAGCCTACTGAAGACCGACATAAAAAAAAATACAAAGAAATTTGGAATAAGCAAAAAAAAGATTACTAGGTGTGTCCACTGGAAACCCCTGCATTGTGTAAAGCAGACTCTTCTGGTTATCTGACTCTGGCCTTTTACTGCTTTTGAGATATTTTGCAACTCTGTAAATTATAGATAGCAATGTAGCGATGCAATAAAAGTCGTGACCAGAGGCATGCAAATAAATGGTTTTGAGTGGAGATTTTGTAGACTTGTTTCTCCACCTCCCAGCACATGCTTCCTGTCTATTTTTATATTCATCTTCGCATTCCTTTATTTCAAGTAAACTTGTATTCTTTTGACTTCTCCTTTGAACCAATGATTCTCTCATTAACAATGAGTGAAATAAAATCCTTAATGTGATAATTAAGGAAATATAATCTATATTATTACATCTGGATAAGAGCCATAATTTTACCTTTTGCTTTTAGAAAATGATCCTTTCTAGAAAATGCAAGAATGAACCATGCATTTCCTAGAGGGACGCTCTCCGTGCCAGGGGCACTGCCCAGCACTCGCTCTCCACCAGCCCTCCATGTCAGGACCAGAGCAGCGTCTGAGCACCTTGCGTCATGATATGCACTTGAGGCTGCCAGGAAGCTGAGGGTCATGGCCAGCCATCTGAGAGCCATCTCTTAGGCCAACTCCTGGCTCCATTTTACGGTTCCACCATTCATTCTCTTCTTGGACACTGACATTTGATATATTTGTGGCCTTTTAGGTATCATTTAAAAACTATCCTAAGTACCATTTCAAAAAGGTGGATACCAGGTCAGTGCCATTTGGGAGATCTGAACGGAAAAAGGGGAGTGGGAGTGACAATGACTGGACAGCTAATTTCAAAAACATTTGGAAGGAAGGAAAACTGCACAGCTGGGCACAGGTTACATATGAGGTAAGAAGTAGGAGCAAGGACCACCTTCAGGTTCTGCACAAAGTGCATGGTGGGCACAACACTAATGCGTCCTGGACTCAGCCATGTAAACTGTGGCTCTGCTCAGTTTTCAGGTGGGGGGTCGGCAGCAGGATTTAGGTGCTCATCCAAGAGGTGTTGTAAACAAAGGAAGATTTAAGTTTTTGCGTCCACGTGTACAAACAGAAGCTGAGAAAGGGGAGCACCAGGTCCTAGGGGAGGAAAGGTCCCTTGGGCTAGCAAAGCCGGTTCTGGGTCAGCCTGGGCAGGGGTGGGACGCCGCTCCAGGAGGCCAGCCAAAGGCAGGGTGCCAGGAGGAATGGCTGCTCTCCGAGGTGCTCAGCGGCATCCTCCGTGCACTGACACAGCCAAATAAAGATCTTAAGCTGCTGCTTTGTCCAGTGAGTCCATTCCCAAACCCTGGGGCTGTGAACACACAGCACTGAGCCCCTGAACAAACAGCCTGTGAAGGAGAAAGCAAGGGCTGTCTCTGCTGCCCCATCAGCACATTGGGGAAGTGAGCTCAAACCCAGCTCCCATTGTTGTCCTGGGCTTGTGAAATGCACATGGATTAAACTGTCACTTGGAGGCAGGCAGGACTGCCAGGTAAGGAACTGAGAAAGGGAATCAATTGGCTGTTGAAGATGCTGTAAAGTTGGTGTCCTACTGATCTTGAGACATCTCCATGAACGCATCTGGAACTCCAAGAAGTTTCCGTCTATGAGCCAGACATGGTGTCTGTCCAAGCAAAGACCCCCTTCCCTGGGCCCCCTCTTCCTCTGATGAGAGATGGTTCTCCTCTTATTCAGAACGGAAATGGGGTTTGTTAAATATCACAGCAGACTGTTACCCTTGCTGACTGCAACAGAGGCATGGTGTTCATGGACTGTGGAGAATCTGAGGAAAGGGGTGGGCCCTCGGTGGAGCTAACATGCACACACGGCCCAGCGGTCATCGGCCACCCTCGGTCATCAGGTGCCCCCAGCCAAGAGCCTGGCTGAGATGGTTCCTAGGAGATCAGAGCAGAGCGGACATGCCTTCTCCAACCACAGATGAGGTCAGCATCATGTTTAGACCTCCTGAGCTCTGCTCATCCCCAAATGCTTTGCCTAAACTACCTACGAACAGCATATGCCTCTATATTTTGCCAAGCATTGAAATAATGGCAGCATAATAATGGGTCTGCACGTGGTCTTGTAAAGCCACAAAGATACTGCCCGCTACAATGCTCCAAGTTCATGCTGCAGAAAACTGTCTGCCTCTGATAATGAACCAACCAGCTTCAGTTATATCAAAAGATGGTTCTTCTCTTCCTTCTTCATAATGAGGTCAACTCTAAGACCTTCCTAGCACTTTATCCAGAGAAAGTACTGAACATCCGGGATCTCACCACCTCACTGTAACTACCTTCTTGAGGGGTGTTTGCTCCATTTTATAGATGGGGAGAGTGAGGCTGGAGGATGTTGGACAGAGTTGCCCCAAAACAATACTGGGCAATGGCAAAGCTGGGACTTGGACTCCAGAAAGTCCAACTCTGAATCTCATGTTCATCCTACTCCTCAGCACCTGTAAGAACCTCCAAGAGCAAAATGCTCAACTACAACAACCATCCCACCAGCTCCATCTCGTATCCCCACCTCCTTTCTAATGAGACTTTTACCTTCCCTCCCTTTCTGACAAAAATAAAAAGCTTTGGTTTTAAATTAATATAGAGGGACTGTCTGGGGTGTAATGATAATGGAATAAACACACTTTTGTAGACATCATGGAAACATACATGCACAGAGAGACTAGTTTAGAATGCAGGAGCTAAACGTCTCACCGTTCCGCACTCCAACCCTTACCCCCATTTCAGGAGCTCGCTTTTCACCCAGCCCCACTGAAACAAAGGAGCACAAAAACGGAAATCATCAGATCAACCCTCCCCAACCACAGCCCTAATTCCTACTGTGTTTTGTGCACGTTAGCCCTTATTTTTTCAACTCTGCCAGTCTTCTGCAGTAAGAAAACACTTGCCCCCAAATCTAGGATCAATATTACAGACCACTTTTGTTCCATGCAGCATGCCCCACGTGTGTATCTGCTGGTGACACACACCCAGCTGGAGTGAAGACTCAGACTTTCTTACAATGTGCTTTACAGGTATCACGGACAGACAGTAGCTACTCCAGCAGCTCTCCCTCTTCCTTTTAAATCAACCAGGTGAGTAAAAGGAAAAGTGAGTTGGTTTTCCATTTGCAGAGGCCAGGAGACACAGCTCAATCCATCTTTAGAAGTGGGGAGATTCATGAAGCTGGGCCAGGCTGAACAAGACTCTCCAACCAAGAAACAAACAGCTGATAAATTAGCACCATGAAGCCACTGAGCCGAGCCCCAAGAATCAATCCAATCGGCTGCCTCCTCTTCTAGCTCATTAACTGGTCAAGATTACCATCATACAGGAGTAGCCTCACAGCTGGAAATTAAATTAGCCTGGCTGTAAACCAGGAACATAGAGTGGAAAGTATGTGATGAGCAGCAGTCCTGGGGAAAAACTCCATACTGGTACCCTCCCTAGAGCCATCCTCCAGTCTTCCACAGTGGCCCTTTCTCAGCAATTCCTCCTCTGAACAATAAGAAAGAGAAAGGGAGACACACACACACACACACACACACACACACACACACACACACACACACACACACACACCCTACCCCTGCAAACGGTCTGTACAGAGGGATAAGCTCCAGTAAGAAGGGCAGCAGGCACTAATTGCACATTCAGAACAGGTGTGTGCCTGCAAAGCCACCTCTTAATTACCAGGTTTGGCATTTTGGCACTGGCAGCCTGGCCCTGCTCAGCTTCTAAGAATGCTGAAATGGAGCGTCCACGGGGCTGTTCCTTGTTGTAGGTCCGAAGAGCTGAGAAGTGGAATTTCTAATTACATGGCTTTAGGCTTTACTCTAATGAAAGGCTCCGTCCAGGCAAGCAAAAAGCAAGCAGCTTAGAGGACGTGGATCCCAGAACACATCCTGACAGGATCTCCAGCACTTGCCTCTTTTTTCTCCTGGGCGGCATCTTTTCTGATCACTAGCAAAAGCAATTCCTGTGTAACGCTATTCAATGGCATCTTGTAAATCCCACTTGCAAGCTGAAATACTTGAGAGGAAAAAAGGTGCAGGATAAACGGTTACCCTCTGAAGTCATGACGCTCCCTCACAAAAGATACCAACCCCTGATGATGTCCAACCTCGCCTTTAGTTTTTTGCCGCTGGCCCTTCCCAGCAGGCATCCACCACACTTTTTCACGTAAACCTCCTTGCCTTTTCACATGTATTTTCTCTGCCAAGAAGAACCCTTTCCCCACTTGGTCTTTACATGAACCCTTATTCATCTGTCAAAACCTTGCTCAGGTGTCACATCCTCCCAGAAGCCTTCCCAGAGAAGACCCCCACCCCCCGGACCTAGACATTAACTACTCCTTCCTCGGTGATATTTCTATGCCTTGAACTTCCTCTGTCATTGTGTGTCATGCCCTACTGTGCTTAGCTGTCACTCTCTCTCTCTAGTCAACCTCCACAAAGGAGTCAACTGGAATCCCTTCACACTAACAGAACTACCTCTCTGCCCCCTCCCCTCCCCCTCTTCCTCTGATGGCTTTATTCTGGTCAGAGTGTCATCTCACAGAAACATGCTCCCACCCACTTGACTCCCATACATCCCTTCTCTTCCTTCAGGCCTCTGCTCAGCATCGACTCTTTACAAAGACCTCCTGCCTAATACAGTCCTTTTCTCCCATCGCCCTCTCCCTCGCAACCCTCTGTCCCCTCTCTGTTTTACTTCTATTCATGGCTCTCATTGCTTGGAGAGACCTTCTGTTTTTGTCCGTTTACTTGTTGATTTGCTCCCTGCCCGTCTCCCTAATTAGAATGTAAGCAACGTGAGGGCAGGAGCAGTGCTGATAAAACAGGCAAGAATATTTGTGAAATGAATAAATCTTTGCATCTGCAGAGCCTCAATAAATTGATAAAATCAATGTGCAGCCAATGTCCGCTGATACTAGTGGACATTCTAACACAGGGACACCCAGAGCTAAACAAAATTAGCTGGGTTCCTCCCCAGTTGTCTGTCCCTGTTGCTGTATTCCAATGTGCACAATAATCCCCAAGGTCCCTAAAGCCAGCTCCCTTCACATTGTCCTCTCAACACACACCACTGAGTGGAGAGAAGCCAAATAATTTTACAATCAAGGCAAAACAGCACCAAATGCAAATTCAAATGTAACTGACAATCAACCAGCAGCTGGGAAATTCTTCTTGCAGAGGCACACATATTAAGCATGAGTGGGGCCGACCTTGAGGACCTAAACCCACCACTGAACCTGACTGGTACCCTCACTTGGGAAGCATCTTTACCTGCAGCCCACGACACAGCTACCTGCTAGGTCCACACTTTGAGCTTCTGGGACCTACGACCTATTTGCCACATTCGGGGCAACAATAGAGGATGCACAGCAATAGGTGACATGCCCGTGTGTTTCCCATCCCCCACACTGACACCCCCAAAAGATACCATTTGGGTAAGATGAGGTGGCTTTGATCAAAGTTCCAAAAATGAATGAAAGCTTATGTCTCAAGGAAGCTGGCCCATGTGCTCCCTGTCAAACACTCATTTTATGGAACACAAAAAAGCCGTGAGCCTGTTCTGTGCTTCCCTTTCCATCTGGGCCTGGAAGAAAACACAACCCTAAAAATAACTGTGAATGACTGTCCATTCCACCCAAGGGAACAGATGGCAAGGACACAGGGTCAGTACACATGGCCTGCCCTGATCATTGGGCTGCCCTCTAACCAGCAGCCCCTGGCTGTCCTCTCCTGAGCCCAACACCTCTTGGCCTCTCATCTCTGTCTCTTCTCAAAAGAAGTAGGTTCTGGAGTGGGTGATGCAGTTCTCAGTCAGACTTGATCAGAAAGCACAATGACTTTTACGCTCTAACATGGAAGGCTCCCAGACTTGAGTTCCTCCACAGTGAACGATGGGAATAAGCGAGATCACTTTGGGAATGCTGGCAACCATGAGCCAAACATGGTTTCTCTCTACTCACTTAGGATTCTGAGACAAGAGGGGAAGCTTTGCCCTACCCTGTCCAGCTGGGCCAGAGAAGGTCATTCGAGCTCCCTCCCCACCTTGCTTCCTCTGCTGGCTCAGAAGCCCCTCCCCAGGAAAGGCAGGGTTCCTCCCCTCACCACGCCCCCATGGTGGAAGGGGGAGGTTAAGGAGAAGAGGCTGGCTGGGTTCAGCCTGCAGGCTTTGGGCCATCTGTTTCTTCACGGCCTAGGGCTGGGAAGCTGTCTGGCATTTGGAACCTAGCTGGGAGCTGGGGAAGAATGGCTCTCTTTCCCCAAACACTTCAAACTGCAGAGGGACAGTGTGTGTCCTTTCAGTATCATCCAAGTTTCCCAGAGGCAATAGGGCAAGGGCTGTGTGGGCTCTGCGATGAGTGAGGAAGCATGTCTTGTCTCTTCTGTGAGCACTATCAGGGCAAATGCTTGTTATGGAAGTCTGGAACAACACACAAATCACTCAGCAGGGCTGTGTTGTACATCTTAGAAAAAAATCTATACCTTTTCTTGCTTTCTTACCTTTCTTACCAAATTATTTCATTTTTCTCAAAAATACATGAAAAGAATTCCAATGCATAATTCATGTAAAGTCTGTGAATTTCTTTGGTATAGGAGACTCTGCTGGCCTGAAAAACTCCCTTTGGTCAAGGAGATAAGGCCCCTCTCTCTCAACAGGACATGGTGCCTCTGAGCTGGCCTCTGGGCCCACCTTCTCTGAATCTCCAGCACGTCCTCTCCTCCACCAACCTGAAGCTTCTGCCACGCCTCTCTCTAGGCCTTCCCCACAGTGCTGCCCGGAGCACCTTCATTTTCTCTCTGGGACAATTGGTTGACAAACTTTTATCCATAATTCAAAGCCCAGCTCAGTGGGTAGCCTTGCCTTTGAGCCCCCTTCTCTCAACTCCCACAGAATTTCTCACTTTGTTCTGTCTTATTTCTCACCAAGGCCCCTTGACCAAGATAATGATCTCCTTGAGGTTTGTAACAACTGCTTAACATCTTCTTTTCCAGGTGCTTTCATACTCTTTGACCCCCTCGAGGTGTTCTAAACTGTCCGGTAGATGAAATCAGATCATGAATGAATGAATGGTAAACAGTACATTATTCCATAAGTAGTGCCAACTGGATGATCTGGTCATGACTTGGCAATAAGGCTGTGTCGTTATTGCTTGAATTTCACAAGGCCCATAGAAAGAGAGGGTGGGTATTAAATATCCTGTGAAAAGATACGTAACTTTATAGGAAGGGTAGTGCGATAAGAAAGAAAAGCTAGTCAAGCGTACCCAACAGAGGAGCCCACTCTGGTGTGAAACTGTTCACCTCCAGGCCGTGTGAAACGCCCTTGCCAAACACCTCCCCTGAAGCAAGGGCTCAGGGAAGAGGTGAGGGGCCATCCAAACAGGTGTTAGGATTTCGCCAAATATGAGGAGTCCATGGTAAGTGTGCCAGGAGATAATAAGGTTATTATAGCAACGTTAGAGTGCTTGGACAGGAAAACCAGGTACTTTTGTAACTTAAGTTTCGTACAAAGAGGTAAATGAATCCCTTATCTGTCCCTAAAAAGGTTCCATTTGCCTCCTTTCCCAGGGACATTTAATATGAAAGTTTCCTTCATTTCCGGTGCTGTGTGACTAAAGAACACTTCAAGTGTTTGCCCTTGGTCCCAGACACAAAAAGGGGAAGTGCATGTTTCTTTTTTAAAGGTGATTGTCTTGGTTTCCAGTTCAAGGCTGAGGATTTTTGTATGTGGCACTCATGTTACCTTGCAGAGACCTCAATATCACGTCCAGGGTGAGAATCACGTTGGTGCTGTGATCAAACACACACAGGCCGCGGGGCTACGCTGTGATGGGCAGGGAGGGACAAACCTTCACCCTTTCCCAACTCCATCAGACATCTCCCTCTGTGAACAGCTTGGAGACAGAGCACCCACCTTTGAAAGCAGGCATGGGCTTCTCAGAGGAAAGCTGAAACTGCAATTAGCCTGCTCAGCACAGAGCAGCCTGTGGAAGTCTCCTCAGCAGCCCACGCAAGCCAGGACCTGACACCCTCCTCAGCCGCCATGCCTCTGCCCGGGCCCCTGATGTACTGCAACCCCAGCTTCTCCCTCTACACTCTTGTTGCACAATTATCCTGGGAGAAGGGCTGATGCTGGCACACTGGGTTTGCGGTTATGTCTTAAGTAGGAGAAGCATGGAGTGTAACGCCTGTTCCAAGGGTGGACAGACAGAGCACAGGGCCAGGGTTCCGCCTCTTCGAGCCGCAAGAGCCTTGGAGCCCTGCTCCGTGAGCTGCCCCAGCTGGCAGCTGCACCCACACTGCTCCTCAGCTCAGCAGGGAATGCTGAGTGAAAGCAGGGTTTTGCTCTCACAGGGAAGCCTTAGCAAAATTGAACAGTTTTGTTTTGTTTTCAGCTATAGTACTTGTCAGGCTCTTTAATATGCTGAGATGGAATCTTTTTTTTGGTACAAATCACTTATTAATTTTTTAAAGACTTTCTGTTCACTGAAGAAACTTGAGACCGTGTTCCTCAAACCGTGATCTGAGGACTACACCTGCTAACTGTCTTCAGGGAGATAAATACAAAACCTGAGAGTGTATAAAGCTACCCTGAGTAATTTGACATTGTTCCAACATCTAAGGCTCTGATCAATGAACTCATTACACAGAGGACAGATGAGTGTGTTACAAATTGTGTGGCAGGAGGCATAAGGCACAAGGTGTGCACTGGTCACCCACAGTAGGACACCATACCAGTCCACAGTGAACTGGGAAAACTGTGGTCCTATACCAGAGTTTGCTGAGCACTGGCTTAGGAAGCACTGACCACTGTCCACTGTGTACTTGAGGATGCTGACACCACAAAGACAAAGTGAGTGCTCAAGTTCACCAACTGCCCACAGCAAAAGACTACCCCCAACTAGGGGCCACATGGAAAAAGAGCCAGTTTAAAAAACAAAAAAATAAAATAAAATAAAAATATAACAAACATGTCAATGGGAATGATTTTAAGATGGCAATTCTAATTTTAACTGGCATTCAGTTACCAGGCCTCCAATCAGCCTCTTCTAAGATCTCTACAGAGTTGTAAAATGAAAAATAAGTCAAATAGAAAAAAGCTAATTCCAAAATCTAACAAGAATGTCCATGATAAATAGGAATTCAATCCTGAAACAGTACATACCTAGAAAAAAGGGGGGTGCACGGAGAAC
Source organism: Macrotus californicus (assembly GCA_007922815.1). NCBI lineage: Eukaryota > Metazoa > Chordata > Mammalia > Chiroptera > Phyllostomidae > Macrotus > Macrotus californicus. The sequence continues at coordinate 41,726 of VMDR010006075.1, forward strand.
AGTTTATATGCCTGACCAGGTAGCTCCACTGGCTAAAGCATCATCCCAATGTGCCAAGGTTGTAAGTTTGATTCTTGGTCAGGGCACATACAAGAATCAACCAATGAATGGATAAATAAGTGGGACAACAAATTGATGTTTCTCTCTCTCAAAATCAATTTTTTAAAAAAGAATTAAAAAAATAAAAGAAAACAGTTTGTAGCCCTCACCCTGTCTAGCATTTACCCAGGCCTGAGATTAAGCAAATAACAAGTGGGTGAGTGAAGTTGGCTCAGTGTGAGACAATAAGGAGTAGTGGGGCCCATGGCAAACAGAAGAGAACATGTCCCACTCTCAGGCACAGCTGCTCTCCAGCCCCAGCCAGTTGTTGCCCTGAGAAACGTAAGGCTTGTATTGTCAGCTCCTTACAAAAAAAAGCAGAAAACTTGGCATTTGTTTGTGGAATATCTGAATCTGTCAATATTGGCAATGAATTTACATGTTTTTAAAAACATGTAAATATTTACTCTTGGATTTCATTTATAATAAGTTCAGTCATAGCTAACCCACAGAACAGGGACAGTGACCAGGAGGGAATGTGACAGTGGCTTTGGGGTTCTTGAACTGCTGTTATATAAGTGTGTTCTCTTTGTGAAGATTCATCAGGCTGCACACTTCTGATCTGTACACTTTTTATAGGTATGTGAATATAAATTTGACTAGAAAAACCCACAGGCGACATACATAAGTAAAATATAATGTCTGAGATTTTCTCCAAATAACATAGAAGAGAGAGGATACTTCTTAAAAATGATGGAGGAAAGTTTTGGGAGAAGTAGAAATAAGGCCATGCTGAGAAGTGGTTGGTGGAGTGGTCCTCTTACAAATGCAAGGATCTAACTGGAGTTTCTCCCTGTGTGGGGGGAGTTCTATGAACCACTGCTTGAAGGCAGTGTATGCCACCCAGAAGGGCCAATGCACACTGTGGGTCCTGACATGGGCAAGGGTGGTGACCAACAGGGCCAAGTTGCAGAGTAACACTCAAGTTCTTGGGCAAAGATATAACTCAGGGTGGGCCAGGTGAACTCTATGACAGAACTTTCTCCTGCACAACTGCTGGGGATGGTACAAGACAGGGTGTCTCCACAGGATAGGGGCAAGGGTGTCTAGGTGCCAGCTGAGGAAGCAAGGAGCCACTGGGGGTGAGCACTGAGGGTTTCAGTGTGATCCTGACATCTGGGTGGCATAGGCATGGTGGGCAGCTTCAAGGAACAGGTGAGAGAGAAGAGATAGGCCAGCAAATGAGGAAATGAAAGGAAGCCGCCTTCACAAAGGGGGCATCAAATGTACAGATTTTATCATAGGAGCAAGGGCAACGAGGATGATGCCAAGGTGACCAGTTGGTGCATGGATGACACGGATGAAGGCTGGCCTTATCAATGCAGATATCATTGCAACAAGACTGAGGACTGAGGACTGAGTGTGGGGAACTAAAGGAAATGACAGGAAAACAGAAAAAATATAACCTTGGGGATACTTTTATGCTGAGTTGTGGCATTAGAAGGGCCCTCAGGGACGCATTAGGTTCAAGAGGCTTAGCCACCTGTAGCTACAGCTGTGTGACCCTAGGCAACCTCTGTGAGCTTCCCTTTGCTGCTCTGCAAAACAGGTGAATGACCCAGAAAGGACCACTGGTAAGATGAAACAGCAGCAGCCACTCCCCTGCACACAGTCGGCCCTCACTCACTTTCTTCCTGCCTCACAGATAACTGACATCCCCTCTCCTTCTTTTTACTGCCTTAGCTCTCTTTGGAAGCTCCTGGAAAAGTAAAATATAAAGTCACACTTCTTAATTTGTATTATTTAATCATTTTGTCACATGCTTCCTCTTCCTCAAACAGTTGTTAGATTTATTAGTGATTCAGCAGGACTAATGATTTTTTTTAACTCAGTGCTTAAATTGCTTTGAGACCTCTTTGAGGCTGTAGGTTTTAGTTCACTGCCTCTCAAAGACAAGTCCATGCCTCTTGTACTTCCTTAGAACCTCAAGTGCTACCTGATAGCACTTGATAACAGCGCTCAAATAGGGCATGTTTAGGACAGTGAAGATATTCTGTATGAGACTATAATGAAGGATACTTGCCATTATACATTAGTCAAAAGCCGTAACATACACAACATCAAGAGTGAATTCTAACGTAAACTATGGAATTTAGCTGACAATGACATGTCACTGTAAGTTTACGGATGGTGACAAATGTACCACTCTGGTCTTGCATTTTGATAGTGGGGCAGGCTGTGCCTATGTGACGTAGGTACGGGAAGGAACTGTGTCTTTTCACTCAATTTTGCTGTGAACTTAAAACTACTCTAAAAAATAAAGTCCATATACTTGAAAAAGTTAGTAGTAGTAAATCTTTATTAGATAAATGAAAACATAGGTCAACATGATTGATAAGAATGTATTATTCATCAGCTATAGAAAAAGACTTAAAATGGTCACCTTTCACTTTTTCCTTTAAGTATTTCAGGTCGATGACAGAGTCAAGATCAGCTTCCCTACCTTACTCTCACCACCACCACCATCCCCCCCCACCACACACACACACACTTGCAAGGGTCTACTGTAAAAAGCTCTTGGCTGGGAACAGGATGTTTGCTTTTTTGTGTATCTGTGTTAACTGGCACACCAGCATATGCTAAGTGCTGGAGGCTCTGAGACAATCAGACAGGAGGGCACCAGGGACCCAATGAACAGCACACATCAAGAGGAATGGCTGGGATGAACCAGGCTGGTTCCTGCCACAGAGGCCAGGAAAGGGAAGGACAGTCCTTTCAGCAAGGGGAAGGTACCAGGAGTGCTCTGGTGCTGAATTACATGTTCTCTAATCATTGGCTCAGTGTGTCGTCTCCTGGGGGGGACTTACTTTAATGGATGTGTGGACCAAATCCTGCATTGTTTCAACCTCTCCCGTAGCAGTGAGCAGATCCTATGTGAGCTTTCCGGCCTTTTTAATACAGTTCATCTCCTAAACCTCTGCAACACCTTCCAGAAAACAAGACTGTCTCATCCAATCATCAGAATTAATTCTCAGTGCCACTCGGTAAATCCCATCCTTACTGGAAGCACTTTTCAGCCCATCATTCCTCCTAGACAGAACTAGGAGAGGTTGAGCTTTTCAGGACCCAAAGAACGCTTCCCTCCAAGCTTGAGGAGCAGAAAGAGGCTTGCTTACAGGTTGCCCAAAGAGGAGCTATTCCTTCCTCTCTCTGAGTTGGGGGCTGGCTGCAGACTGTGGGCATAGGGCTGAGGAAAGGCGAGCCACCAGGGAGTGTGAGCCCGGGAGGAGCACCTGGGAAGCCAACTGGAAGTGCTGGGGAGGTGAACCAGCCACTGAGTCTCAGCGTGGCCGAGATTTCCGAATCAGAGGGGAACTTGAGTTCTCGCTGCCCGGTCCAAGAGAAGCAAATTTTCAGACAAGCGACACTTCCCCTCCAAAAGGCAGGGACATTTGTGCAGGAGGGTTTACAAAAGAAAGAAAGGAAGCACAACAAACCAGCTAACAAGCTTGGCTCCGAAGGTGAGAGCTGATCTGGGCCTATTATTAGCAGCAGCAGGGAGAGTCGGTACCCTCCCGGGCGGGGCTCGCCTGCTCCACCCGCCCCTCTGGGTGGGGCTATCGCGCAGACGAGAAGCCATTGGTTCTCCGGCAGCCCCTCCGGCCATTCAACAGAGGGCCAAGGCCCGTCGGCACAGCCCACTGTGAGCGCGGGGCCGCTACACCAGGCTGAGCCCCCCAGGTGAGGCGTGAGCAGCCGGCTCCAGCTGGTCACGTGGGTGCAGCAGGCGACCCCCCCCCCAGAACCAAGCGGCAGCCGGGGCCTGGTCGTTGGCCGGCCCCACCCCCAACGCGTGGAAGCTCGACCCCGTATCTCCTGGCCTCAGCGGCCCCCTGACCAGCAGCAGCGATCCCACGCGACACAGGGGCCGTGCTGTCTGATCCCAAGGCCGGTCAGCCGCGGAGCCATTTTCTCTGCCAGTGGTTGCGCGCTCGGCCACCTCCACAATCGGAGGTGTAAGCGAAAGCTCCTGCAGCTGCCAGAAAGCAACCGACACGTGGCAACTCAGAGGCCTGTCTGGGGCCATGATGGACACTTTGTCACCACACCTTTTCTCCTGACCCCCATTCGCTAAATCAAGAGTACGCGTGAAAAACCTGCTGCTTCTCACTTCCTTTCCCAATATTTTTTTCCCCACACTCCACTTATTGCCCAAGCCTCATATTGCCCAGAATAATCTTCCAGTATTTTACGGGTTTCTAAGTGTGACCATGTTAAGAAGTGTGGGACAAAGATTTGGGAGAAAGCAGGTATTCTGCATCGCTGCCAACTCCCCCCACCCCTCCACCCTCGTTTCTTGATGAACACACGGGATCGCTCACATTCTGACCAAAAGTATTTAAAAGTACTGATATCTACTCAAAAACAGTCTGAAATACAATCAACGTCATGTTAATCCAGAGTCTTATTTTAACATATTTGTTGTATTTATAAGAAAAATATTTTATTCCAAGAGCTTATTTGTTCTGTAACTAATTTATCAACTTAAAGTCAAGTGAATAATAAATAATGTGTACACACACACAAATAATTTCCTCTCTGGCAGTCCTTTTTAACAAACTCTCTGCACAGATCCTCACAAATAATTTTTAAAAGTAGCTCTCTCCAGGAGGCAAATTCTGTCAGTACAGCTTTGCTATTTAAACATGTTTCACCCATGACATGCTGAAGCCAATTTTTTAAATGACCCAGTAACTTACGCGATTTTTAATGTCTTTGAAATCTCAGAAGGGAACATTTAAAGAAAAAATTTAAAATACAGACATAACCTGAATGAAATTACTATCACTCTTTATCTGTGTACAAAGAAAATTAATGGGGGGAGGGGGTTATTACAATTGGCAGTATTTTAGCAGAGAGTCTCTTGGCTGCAACGAAAATTATTTATTGTCACGTTATTAAGCTGGTAACTGCTCCTCACATTGTACACTTTTCCCCAAATCTAAAATTAGAAAGAAAAATCAATATACGCTAACATCAGTTTTATTTGTTGTTAGTTAATTTTGGTATTGTTTGAGAGAGAGAGTTCTAGCAGGTAGTGTATAAAATATTTTTTAAAAGTTTCATGCTCTACTTATAAGTAGTTTTCAAAAATATCAGTATCTCATTTCTCTTTGACCATGGTGAATGTCTTCATTTGAGGTAGGTAGCATATTGTATTCATTATGCTTGAAAATGTGCCACATACTTGGGGAATTTTGCTGGGATTCCTGACTATCCCAACAGCCTAGAATGAAATGTCCCTTAGTGTCTGAAGTCACAGACTGTTAAATGAGAGAGATACCACCCTATTCAGAAACTAACTATATTCCCAGCAAAAGAAATGTTCATTATGCTCTGCCTTCAAAGTGGATATTTTGTGCTTATGTCAATCACCTTAATTTCCATGTTCATAGAGTGAGAACATAAAGTATTCAGAAACTACTGACAGAAAGCAGAAGGCAAGCAGTCTAGTCAAGTAGTATTTCAGCTCTGAAGCTTTAAATAAATGCCATTTCCCTGATTCATAGCACTAGCTGACTGATGGGTTTGTGTTTTAAATTCCTGGGGCACTTCTAATTCTAAATAACTTCAGTGATTCAAAGGGTCATCTTATATAATCAGAAAACTTTATGTCCCACATGGTTTAAACAAAAAGGTAAATTAGCATACATGTTTGGAATGAGGTTTTTTCAAAACACCTAAAAGTATTTCTTCAACCAAAAATAAAATACCAAACTAGAAAAACAGAAGCTATGACAGGTCACTTTAAATTTT
>VMDR010006076.1:0-47588 GCA_007922815.1 Macrotus californicus
AAAATAGAAATTCCTTTCACCCTAGATTCATGTTACCTCTCTGTATTCTTCTGTATCATTTCAGAAAAATGTTACGTACATACAAACATATGTATTTATGTATAATTTTTAGATAATGGAAGTATACTATACCTATTGTCTATGCTTTTCTTTTTTCACTTAATAATATACTTTTGAGACTCTTCTCTGGCAGCCCATGTAAATGTAGCTTATATGTTTCTTACAGAGTTTGAATAATTTTCTGAATCCATCATCTTCACGTTCCTTTATTTTTTTCCAGTCTTTCCAATGTCTGTACGTGGGCTTTGTACAAATGTGCACAGACAAGTGAAACCGCTGAGGCAAAGGACATACACATTTTAAATTTTGAAAGATATCCAAAAATGTTTTCAAAAGAGACTGCTGTATGTTTAATTCAAAAAACAAATCATCTTGTTTGTAAAGACTGAAAATAGCCCATTGAAATGAATATACAGATAAAAACAAACAAAAGGACCCAACAGACCAGCCTAGGGTATGAAACAATTTGGATACTTGCGAAGCCTGCACGTTCTGGGCGGAATTCTGCACCCATGAAAGTACGCGTTTCGGATTTCAAAGATCAGTATTAGCAACATAACGTGGTACTCAAACAGTGTCATGACAATTTTATCAATATTGGTCTGAACCTAATGCCATTACGTACAGAGCAAAAGTCATAATTTTATCGCTCTCTAAAAGCTTTAAATATCTTAGCAAATCATTATTTTAGGACATTCAATTAATAATTCGAAAACATCTGGATACTGAATGAACATAATAAATCTAAAATCTTTTAAAAATATATATTTCTGTAAAATCCAATCACAACAAAAGCAAACTCCTTTTATTAGGCCTTTCTCAAAACCTAAAAGGCGATGATAGTCCTTTGCCGATCAGAGTCCTGAGATAACACGTTTTTCAATTTATATGCCAAATAGTTAAAAGCCCGTGTTCAGTCCCGCTCCCTCAACGGACACCTGCAGGACTGGCTCTCGCTGCGTCCCCTCCTGGCAGGCAGCCCGTGAGGCAGGTCTGGGGAACAGGCTGGGGCTGGACCGCGCAGGCTCCCTCCTTCTATACACAACCGAGGAAACCACCCTCAGCCCCGGGGAACTTGTGAAAAGGCCCGACAAGGACACAGACACTCTGTCAGCACCTGAAGAATGAAAAGGAAAAGGCTAGTGACAGAGGCGGGGCACTGGATGGAGAACTTTAACAATGTAGAACAAAGCTCCAGGCAGCACCATGGTACTGGACAAGGCAATCCCTGAAAAGGGAACAGGGTTTTCACCTAATTTTTCTACAACCATTATGTGCTATGACAGTAATATTCTATGTGCAAAGCCATTTAAATTGTATTCCCCCCACCTGTTTTTTGTGAGGCAACGAATGATCTTGCCTTTTGTGATTTTGCTAATTGCTGTACTTACCAGGAAGGTGTGACTTTGGTGAAGGATTACAGTGCTGTGACTGATAGAAGTGAGGAGATACCATTTACATTCACTACTAGGGTAAATAAAAACTTTCTCTGAACATGACTGAACTGTACAAACAGAGTGGAAAACGTCCTTTCGGGTGGGACGACTCTGTAAACAAGAGACATGGACAGAGAAGCAAAGCGCGTGGACAACACAGGCGATCGCTCAGGGAAGAGACAGGTGAGACCCAACGTGAAGAGGCAGTGTGTGAAAAGCTGTAAGGGACAAGCAGCCTGTGCTTGCCAGCTGTCTGGGAAGCCTGTGTGCATGTCCCACATCAGTGCTGTCCGCGTACTTTCTACCAGAAGTGGCTATAAATGAGTTGTGTCTTGCTAGTAGTCTGATTTAATTGCAGGCTTATGTATTATTGCTAATGTTTAGAGGAAGTGAAAGACACAAAAGTTAAAAAATAGTTAGCTTTGCCCAGATTTCATCCAATGCCATGAGAAAAGGTAACTAGGAATTTTCATCATTTTATGGTAAAAGAATACAAAGCTATGCTCTCAAACAAGAACGTAAGATTAAGTCAGGGAAATACCAGGCTTCCAGTATCAGAGTTCCAGTCTCAGACTAAATTTTTACATAATACGAACTTGAGGATAATCTGCATAGATTTAATGCAACCTCTTATGGATACGAAGAGCTGGACATTAAATGATTTCCCCAAGATTAAGAGGTAAACTAGTGAAATTCTGTTTTCCTTATCTGTAGCCCCAGGGTCTTTCATAAGAGCAACGTATAGTGTCTTGTTCACACCCAGTTTCCTCCACTCATGAGGAAGGCACACTGACCTGGGCTCTGGCACACTCGCGGACACTCCGGGAAGACTTCTGAATAGTAAGCAGTGACCACATGGGGAATCAGACCAAGTGTAACTCCGGATCAGGAGTAAAAGCCTGCATAGAAGCTTGGCTTCATTAGGAACTAACAGGGTGTGTGTGTCCTTGGGCAAGTCACTTGACCTCATTGGATCCCAATTTTCTCATTTATAAGGAGAAGGTTGAACTAGATGAACTCAGGCCTTCAGTGCTAACATTTTATAAATGTGATTAGTTTTTCAACCTAACATAAACACCTTCTTTTTGTGCAGCAACAAGTCTTGGTCAGGACAACGGAGGAATTTGCCTTCACCTTTATGCGAATACTTCATGCTGCAGTTAGAGTACCACCTAGTGGACACTGGGCTCACTTGACTAGCCAAGAGTGAAAATTTCAGTTTCCTTGCTAGAAAAAACTATCTATTATAAAATTTTAAAAAATCAAAGGACTGGAAGAACATCCAAAGGTCATCTAACTCATTCTCCCTGACTTTAGGAGGGGTTAAAAATAAGCATCTTCGACACATGAGCATCTACTTACTTACTCAAGTGATTGAGTGCCGTTATTTGGCATGCTATAAAAATATCTTCAAGAAATTGACTGTCACCTATGGAATGAGAGAAAATATTTGCAAGGCATATATCTGTAAGGGTTTAATATCCAGACAACAAAAAGAACTCTTACAACTCAACAACTACAACAAAAAACATGATTCAAAAATGGGCAAAGGAAGAGACACTTCTCCACAGAGGAGATACAAATGGCCAGTAAGCACATGACAACACCACTAATCATCAGCAAAGTCAAAATCATAGTGAGTTACCACTTCATATACCTTAGGAAGGTTGTTATTAAAAAACAAAACAAAACCAGAAAATAATAAGTGTTGGACAAGCATGCACAGAAATTAAAATCTTTATATGTTACAGGTTACAACCACTATGAAAAATACTACGACAGTTACTCAAAATATTAAAATAGAACTACCCTCCCTGACTGGTGTGGTTCAGTTGGTTGGGTGTCATCCTGCAAAGCGAAAGGTCACAGGTTCGATTCCTGATCAGAGCATATACCTAGGTTATGGGTTTGGTCCCAGGTTGGGGCACATACCCGAGGCAACCAATCAATGTTTCTCTCCTCTCATCTCCCTCCCTTCCCCTCTCTCTAAAAATAAATAGAGTCTTTTATTATTTCTTATTGTTGTTCAGTTACAGTTGTCCCCAAAATCTTTTTAAAAAAATAGAACTACCATATAACCCAGCAATTGCACTTTTGGGTCGAAGAAAGAAATGAAAGCAGGAATCCAGAATTCAAAATGGAAAGTAAAACAAATACCTATATACCCTTTTCATAGCAGCATTATTTAAATAGCCAAAATGTAGAACCCATGTGTCCGTCCATCAATGGATGAATAAATTTTACAGTGTGGTATATTCATACAGTGGAATATTATCCAGCCTTAAAAAAAATTGTGATACACGGTACACGAATAAAAAGACGTTATGCTAAGTAAAACAAGCCAGTCTTAAAAAGACAAATACTACACGAGTCCACTTATATGAGATACCCAGGGCAGTAGAATTCACAGATTTGCACAAGAATTCCAGTGCAGTTTGATAAAGTGGAATGAAAATATTAGTATCTGAAAAGAGATCTTTTTTTCTTTAATGATAAAACTGCTTAAAAGAGAAGCAACGATACAGATCTCAAATTGGTCTGTTTTCAGGGCATTTCATATGCAAAATCTTTCACCTTTATCTCTCCTCAGCCCATCCAGACATTTAATCAAAACTATTAAATCTTTAAAAAAAAAAACAACCCTCACCTGAGGATATGTTTATTGATTTGAGAGAGAGAGAGAAACACTGATCAGTTGCCTCTTACACGCACCCCGACCAGGGATCAAACCCACAACCTAGGCATGTGCCCTGACTGGGAATCAAACCCTCAACCTTTTGGTGTGTGGGACGACACTCCAATCAGCTGAGCCATCAGTCCAAGGCGAGACCATTAAATCTTGAAGTCATGGTGCCCCTCTCCCTACTTGTTCCTTCTGCAAGGAAATAGCCCTAAAATATCCAAATGTAGGGAATTTATTGAGTTTCAATGTTTTGAAGTTGTAGCTTTTACACTCTGAGCCCCAGTTAAGTAGAAAATTTCCAAAGGGAATATTGTTAGACTCCTGGGTCAGGAATCATTATCATTATCATAATTACAATAATCACTTTTACAGCATTTACTATGTGCCAGGGACTCATCTAAATACTCTGCATATATGGAGTTGCCGAACCCTTACAGTAGCTCCAACGCTGTTGAGGAAAACACTGTTGTCATCCCTACTTTACAGCTAAACACACTGAGCCCTGAGGGCCCCAGGGCCAAGTGGTAGGTGAGAACGTGGCAGGTCTAGGGCGTGAGTCCTCTTTAGAATTCTACGTGTTTTTTTGCTAAAATTGCTAAGGGAAAGTTAACTCTGAATAAGCCAGGATACTGAGATTTCTTTAGGCCTGAATTCATTCAACTGCAGAGATTCAATAAATATTTAGCCCTGGGATTTTCTGCCGTGAGATAGTCACCTAGGAGACAAGAATGTCCCCATCGCAGCCTGATACTGGAGCGAGGCGCTGTGAAATGAGGACTGAGCTTGGGACCTGGAGACGTGAAATCAATGGCTTTCCCCTCCCCGCCACAGGATCCATCTGCTCTTCAGTTTCACCTGGACTGGCTAACTTCAGCGGCAAGTAGAACAGCAGTATATGCTTTTTCTTTGAGGTGTATTCCTTTAGACTGAGGCATGTTTTCTGAAGAAATCTCTCGCTGAACTTTCAGTAAAAGAGTCAGTTCTCTAGGTTCTACTTTAACACAGCCCCACACTCTGAGGAGTCTAAACCAACCTGGTAGATTCTGCAACCTATGAGGAACTTCAGGTGGCAGTTGTCACACTGGTGTTTGGCATCACAAAGACCTCTTTTCCTGTAACATCAGAGATGGTCCAGTAATGCTCTGAGCAGTATTTTGAGCCAGTAGTGACTTCTGGACAGCCCACTCGGATGACGACCAGGTGGAACGAGACAGCTAACCCAGAGAATCCTTGAATGCAGGCCAGTGATGTGCAGACATGATAAACAACCATGTGTGTTGTCCCAGATACAGAGCATGAACTTAGTCTTTGTTCCTTGAAACCCACTGGAGTCACGCCCTGTATCAAACAGCTAAGCAGCTGTTATAAGGGGGGAACAACTGCTGGAAAGAAGAAACAGGAATTGCAAACATCCTTCAATGTTCACATAGCTCTATATCCCAGGCGGGCAGAAGGTTTGATATAGATGCATGGGCTTCTCATGTACTGAGACTATGATACTCAAAAGAGGAACACAGACTGTAATAATTCCAACAAGAACTACCTGTTCTCTTGCTATAAAAGATAAGCAGAGTCTAAGGGGACTGTTTACTTGGTTAATAAAACAGCTGCAAGCACCAGTTTCTCCTCAGGATGGGACTGAATAATTAGCAAAATGACACAAACAGAGAAATTTCAGTTTAGTGTTAGAATTTAGTATATGGCCTGAAATATTAACAATTCTAAGTTAATTTCAGTGTTCAAAATGATACGTTATCACTCCACAAGATTGGGTTTAAAAATTTATTCTTCATTTTTTTAAAAGGCAGTCTCTTGATGAGAGGAGATAAAGAAGACCACAGCGATCGATGAAGGCTCATTCATTGTCTAATAAGGACTAAAGCAGTTTTTATCCAGTTAGATGTTGGTTCATTTCTAATGTGCTCAGTGCCTGGGGCATCTGTGAAAAGGCAGGTAAACACTTCCTATCCCAAGACCCAAAAAAACAATCTCAGCAGAAATCAGAGGCCAGAGCCTGCCAGATTCAAAAAGACAGGGAGCTTATTATCAGTGTCAACAGAAGGCCTTTGTCAGAAAAGTCCTCCCCGGGCGATTTCATTACTGTCTTTCCTTTTGGAAGGAGCCTACTTCTGTGAGAGCGTCTGAAATTCCAACCTGTGAACCACGCAGCCGGATGGCTCAGCCCACCCTGAATTCCAGCTCCAACATCTTTGGAGCATTTCCTCTTGTTTCACAAGTCTCACAGCAAGACCTCAAGCAAGACATCCCTATTTGGGGGGACAGAAACTAAACAGCACAGAAACTCTGGTCATTTTAGAGAACAGGAATTAAAACAAAAGATTATACACGTTTTGTATCTGTGCCAAAGGAATGCTTACTCAGCACGGGTCAATTTGGAAACTGAATCACAAAGCACAGATAAACTGTTTTAAGATTTTTCTTTTTTAGGTTATGAAAATCAAAACATTGCTTTACCTGGTTGGTGCACAGTGTTTATAATTATTTGGTTTTGGGGAGGAGTAGGGCAGGGGAGGGGAGTGAACCTATCCATTACTCCAGTCCAATGGGCAACTCCTGGATGAGTTGAGAGGGAAGCACCTCGGTACTAACACTACAGCTAGAAATTCAGTTTAACGAATGCATAACCTGAGCGCAAGCTCTTTTTAAATTCAATGCTCTTTTCCCTTTTAGCAAGTTGACAGCCTATTTAAGGATGTGGGGGCAATGAGAAGATGGGGAGAAATGGGGTATACATTACCATGAGTTTGGGCTGCCAGGGCTTCAATGATTAGTTTCTGACTGACCTCAGTGGGTAAGGTCAGCCTGGCACCGCTGGGGCAGTGAGGCAGGACATCAGCTGGTAATTACAGTACATACCAACATGCTTCAAATTAAGTAGGAGGAACACGTTTAGTGTCATTTCTTTAAACGAGAATTCAATCTTAAGAGGCATCAGGTGATACTAAATTTAACAGAGAATTAAAGATATATTCATTCCCCTTGTAGGTATTGTGCACTGGAGCACAGGTGAGCACTAAGGATGCCCACAGCAATCTGGGTGCAGGCAAAAAGATTCTAACGACCTATCACTCAGTTTAGTGCATACTGGGCAGGACTGGCTACATAATTTACAAGGCTTCATGCAAAATAATAACATGAGGCCCTTATTAAAAAATTATTAAGATGGAAACATCAGAGAATAATTAAACCAAACGTGGGGCCCTGGGTAGCTGCACAAGACTGAACACCTGCGAAGCTGGCCCTGTTAGTGGAAGACTTTGTATGTTAAAACAAACAAATTGAGTGGCACAGCCACAGCTGAATCTGATAATTACTTTTATCTTAAATTGAGTCACATACAGAAAAAATAAAAACCTGCCCTCCAGATTCCCTACCCAAAACAAAGCGAAACAAAATAAAAACCCAGCCCCACTGGCTGGGAGGTGAGGAGCAAGTCCTTCCCATCTGCCGCTGTGCTGCTCCACATTCACTAGTCTTCCTGATGCCTAGGGTGGGTCCCAGGTCCAGGCAGACCACCTTCCCATCGACGGCAGCCACTGACCAGGGAAGAGCATTGTGCAATGGAGACCTGGAACCTTTCTAGACTGGGATCCACATGGCAAAGATATTTTAGATGGTACTTAGCGCACACACATACAATATAACGGAAACAAGAGTTTCATAAAACAATAATTCCAACTATGATTCCCTTTGATATTTTCGGTTCAACTGTATTTAAATCTGTTATATTTCATTTTGTAAAGATGCTGTGGATGACTTATCACATGGAATTCAAAACCCAATAATGGTTCCTGCCCCCCCCCCTCCGCCCCAATGTGTTGAAACCCACAATTTGAAAAGACCACTGTAGTAGCTATTGTTTCCCCTGACAGGTGCGCTCTCTTCCATGACGCCCAGTCTTCTGGGAACCCAAGCTGCCTCTGACCCCTGGGCCAGTGTTAACTTACATGGAGACAATCAACACACTACAACCCTGTCCCTTAGATTTTCACTGGAGCGGAAACTCCCTTTTCTCTTGCACTGCTATGCTAGGAGGACAGGATTCATGGCTGGAGGAGAGAGAGATGCCCAACCGAATCCCAGGTTCCAGGGGCCCCTAAGATGACTTTCTGCTTGCACGAGTTACTCTGTGCTTGAGCTACTTTGTGAGAATTTTTGTCTTTTTCAACCAAAGTCATGACTAATATAAACGCTATGATAAATAAAACATGTAAGCAGATAAATGTTATGAATATGAATAGCTGTATTTTTAAAGCCATACTGATTTCAGTTCCTTTCTTTGCATTTTAAAACCTTTTCCTTCTGTTATTCCAAAAAGAATTTTCTTAAACCAAAGCTTCCTTGTTTTTTAGCATTTGCACAGATAACAGTTTTCCCCACACTTTATCCTCCTGAACAAATATCAGTTAAGTCTATTACTCTAGCTGGAAAGCATAAGTGCCAAATCAAAGAGTTCTCTTAAAGATGATGTTTACAAGTAAAAGTTCTCACAGTATCTCTCATTATTAGGGTTCTCCGTGCTAAGAACTGTTATTTACTGAATGTGTCTGTGCTCCAATAACCTTACATGTTATCCGTTCTAATAATCCTCATAACACTTTGAGACTAATAGTATCCTCATTTTGTACATCAAAAGGGAAGCATGGGGATATTTTGTTCAAGATGACCCAGTCCGAAATGAGTGGAGATGCAATTCAAACCAGGACTTTCTCTAATTTCCCTGTTGTCTCTTGGGAGGCTGTCTCAAAGTCAGACATCACAGTGGCCCAATGTCCTTTAAGAGAGATCCCTGTTCTCTTTTTCTTGTTTCACAGTAACAATTCATATGACAGGAATTGGCAATTCAAAAGACATATTGCTTTTATTCATTTCTTCACTGGCTCATGTGTGGAAACACGTGGGAGACAGCGTGTGGCAGGTTTAACAGGCAGCAGCAGCAGAAACCTAAAGAAGGGCAGTTATTCGTGCCCCTGAACCTTATCTAACCTCTCAGAAGAAAATTTCATGCAATCTGAAGCTCCATCAAACTTGCAGGGATGTCCAGCCTGCGGCCTGCGGGCCACATGCAGGCCAGGATAGCTGTGAATGCAGCCCAACACAAAATCGCACATTTACTTAAAACATTGTGAGTTTTTTTTGTGATTACGTGTCACAATGTGTGGCCCAAGACACCTCCTCTTCCTCCAGTGTCGCCCGGAGATGCCAAAAGGTTGCACCCCCCTGTGAGAATAACAAAGCCCCAGATAATGAACTTAAGCTTTATAAAAATGCAGATTCCCTGCGAAAAGGCAAACTCTTATTTTTTAAAAAAGGAAGAATCAGATGGTACTGAAGAAAGACCCCAGCTGGTTAAACTTGGCCACTAAGTGGTCCAGATCCCTCTGGCGCCCGGCCCACAGCGTTTTCACTCGACTGTCTACAGCCCGGAGCGTAACTTACTGTGAGCTTTAAATCCCATGCATCTGCTCATCTAAGATGAAAAACAAGGGTTGAAATAAATCCTAACCTCATCAAAGTGTCTCCGTTATTTCAGTAACTCCTTGATTTGTATTGTTTCTGCAGGCTGTCTCAGTTTTCAAGACACCGAGCAAGCTGATGGAAAATGGGTGTTTTCTAATATTGCTAAGCTTCTGAGCCTAGTCATTTGTATGGATTTCTTTACTCACTTGTGTCTCTATCTTGTCCTTCCTAAGGCAATTAGGAGACTAGAAGGCGACCTAAAAAGTTTATTTTTATTTAACTAGATGTTAACTGATAAAGTTTTAAAAATTATGTCATACCTCCTAAAATACCTCATTTCTTTAATCCACACAGTATATGTATGTTCATGAAAAAAATTAGAAAATAAGTAAATGAAACATATAAATGTTACCCTTAATCCAGCCATTGAGATAATCTCTGCTAATAGTTCACATTAACCCTCCAGACATTTTTGTATGCATCATGACCAAGACCTGTGCTACATGTCTCTAAAGATCAGATCCATGCTATCTATATTATTTTGAAATCATTTCTTTGCATCAATATATAATGAACTTTCAAATATTAACTATACATCCATATTATCATTTTAATATTTAAAACGTATTTTATTATTTTGCGTATCATCTCACTTTTTAACCAATCTCCTGCTGCTGAATACTTCCATTGTGTTCAACTACTCACAACTATACTCGAGGCTGTGATGGACGATCCTCTACCTATCTCTGGGACACAGAGCCAGTTAAACAATTAGTATAAACCCCTTATAGAGGAATTATTAGACGTATAAAGCCCCTACAGTGGAATGACCGGGATAAAGGGAATGAATTCACATGCACGTGAATGTCTGTAGCAGCACTGTGTGTAAGAGCCAGGAAGTGCGGTCCATCCAAGCAGCCATCGACTGACGAATGGATCAGTAAAAGGGTCTATCCATAAAATGGGGTATTACTTGCAATAAAAAGGAAGTACTAAAGCATGCTGCCACACAGATGAAAACAAAAGGCAACATATTATATGCTAGGACTTACATGAATTATTCAGAATAGGCAAAGCCATAGAGACAAAGTAGATCAGTGGTTGCTTAAGACTAGGGGGTGGAAGGGAGAGCAACCGGTAACAAGGACAGGGTTCCATTTTAGGGTAGAAAAATGTCCCAAATTGGAGAGTAGTGAGTTCCTGATTCCAGTCTAGCATGGAGGGAGTCTGGAAACTGCTGCTTCACCATCTCAACAAGTAAAGAAGGTGAACAACATGAAATATTAACAACTCTTCTTAGAACTGAACGGGTCCACTGAATACAAGAATTTTTTTCAATAAATATGTACAGTACTATAAATGTATTTTTCTTACAATTTTCTTAACATTTCCTTTTCTCTAGAGTACTTTATTGTTAGAATACAGTAGTATATAATGTATATGACAAACAAAATACATGCTGGTCGACCGCTTATGTTATTGGTAAGACTTCTGGTGAACAGTAGGCTATTAGAGTTAAGTTTTGGGGAAGTCAAAAATTATACTTGAATTTTCAACCGCACAGGGGTCAATGCCCTTAACCCTTGCATTACTCAAGGATCAACTGTGTGTATATATATGAAAAAATTAGTGGTGACACTTTGTATAATTTAATGAATATACTAAAATCCATTGACGTGTATACTTTTAAAGGGTAAATTTGATAGTATATGAGTTTTATCTCAATAAACTGTTAATTAAAAAACTCAACTTACTCTTCTACTTCCTGTGTAGCTAGGTCTTCTGTCACCATCCTTCTGAAACACCCTTTCCTTCCCACGTTAGTCATGATCTACTGAACCTACCTCCTGCACATGTCATCTGGTCACTGCCTCCTCACCCTGCTGCCACCATCAGCTGCCTCCAGGGCTCAGTCCCCAGCACTTACGAAAACAATGAGCCTTTTCTGTGGACTCCCCCAGACTGAAGGCAGGACACTACCACTTTGGTTTGCTGCTTATATAATTGCTTTATTTCAGCAAAGAACATACCTGACTTTAAAAATATCTTCTTGATAACAAAGAGAACAAATTCATCAGAAATATATAAAAATTTAAAACTTATAATGTAGCATAAAATAATGAAGCCTCAAAATATGAAAAGTAGAAATGTAGGAAAAAAATGGACAAGTTTACATCCAAAGTGAGAATTTTTTTTAAACTCAGTAAAGAGGGTCAAAAACACCCACATTATTATTTTTCAGATGGCTTTATTATTTTTCCTCAAAAAAGCAAAAGGATTTTTTCCTTTGTGATAATTCATCAAACTGAACATGTAATTTATATACTCCCCTATATGTGTATATGTCAATAAAAACATTATTAAAAATAATAAAAATGACTATCAATTGATCAAGCAGACAAGAAATCAGTAAGGCTATAAAAGATCTGCATAACTCAATTAACAAGTTTGTTGTAATAATAGACATGATGTAGAACCTCACAACCAAAAATACAAAATCACAATTTCATGTGCACATGGAACATTTATAAAAACTGAACACATACAAAGACATAAAGAGTGTTCTAAATGATAAATGGTGAACTATACCATGTTATGTTTATGGATGGTAAAACTCAATACTGTGAAGTTGAAAAACTAATCTCAAATTTAAATATATGTTTACTAAAATTCCAATCAACTTTTTTAAAAATTTGATAACCTGAGCTTAAAATTCAAATATAAGAGTAAAGGACTAAGAGTAGCCAAGAAAATTCTGAAGAACAACAAGGTAGACAGATTTGATGGACTACATATAAAGATAATTATAAAACTAGTGGTTAGATAACTTTTACGCTGGGTACAGGAGTAGTAAATAGATCAACCAAACTGCCCAAAGAAAAGGCCCACGTGTGAAATAAAACGTGGCACACACCACAGGTGTGTGGGAAGGAGAACATTAAGAAGAACTAACAGTATAAAAAATATTTACATTTGCTTAAAGGCCTAAGAGCTAAAAAGTAATAAAAAATTACCAGGCCAGAATCTGGGAAAGGACAAATCTAGAAAAGTGGGCCTGCATTTGGTGGCACTTTTCCCATGAGATACCTGCTAATTCTGGAGGTGGCAGCTGAGAGGCCGAGGCAGTGGGGCCCCAGCGAACCATCAGTGCTTTGCACGAGGGCTGTGCACTAGGAATGTGGGCATGGCCACGTGAACAGGCACACACAGGGACTGCAGCTCAGCTCCGAGCCACCAGAAGGGCTGAAGTGAAAAAGACTGACAGTAGCAAGGAGTGGCAAAGATGAGAAGTGACAGAAACTTTCAGACATTGCTGGTGGGAGTATAGGTTGGTACTCTTACTTTAGAAAATACTTTTGCCTCATCTACTGAAGGTGAAGATAGATATTCCCTATCTGCCGTGACACTACTCCTCAGTACACATCCAACAGGAAAGTGTACCACCCATGTGCACCCGGACACATTTATCTGAATATTCACAGCAGCATTATTTGTGATATCCCCATACTGGAAAGATACTGAGAGTCCAAATACAGTAGAATGGATAAACAAATTGTGGTATTTTCATGTAGCTGAATCCTACATGGCAATGGAAATAAGTGAATTATATAGAATATAGAATGTTTCCACCTTACAAACACAATATTGAGAAAAAGCAGCGAGACACAAAACTTTATGTGAGTTCAAAACACCATCTAGATAAAATTAAAAACACACTGTGTGATTCCCTTTGTGTAAAAGGTAAATGTAAGTAACAACTAAACAACAGTGTTCGAGGATGCACATTTAAGCGCTAAAATGAAAGAGGAAAGCAGAGGAGTCACCCACCAGGAGGGGCACCAGCGGGGGGCTGCAGTGGTCTTGGCAATGCTGCTTCTTCACAGGAGTGTTGGATACACAGATATTTTGGGATGTTATTGTACTGTCTGTCTTTTATTTATGTACTTTTCTTTATGTGTATGTATATATTTCATAGTTTCAAAGGCTGAAAACCATCAGTGAAGATGAATGATGGGTTTACTATTCAATAGATAGTATTGGGACAACTGAACAGAAATATGGCAGAAAATATTAAACCCTTACTTCCTGTCATATACAAAAACCAAGTACAGGTGTACAGAAAGCCTATGAAAAGCAAAACCTTGTAGTTTTTCACAGAAAATGAAGGACGTATCTTCATATTCTTGGGGAACATAAAAGAACTCAGAAGAAAATATAACAACACAGCTAATAAAGGAAATGAGTGAGTTGGCCACATTAACACTCTTTTGTAAGACAAAGTGAAGACAAGCTACGTACTGAAAGACAGTGTCTGTACCTATATGGATAACCAGCAAAGAATAATAATCAGAGTATGTTTAAAACTGTGTCTATATCAGTTTTTTTTAAAAGACAACTTCATTGGGGATTGTGGTAAGGGGGAGAATAGGCAAGGAGAGGAAAAGGTAGTCTGCATTAAAAACAACCTGACTGGCTGAGAAGCATGTGAAACATAGTAGGGCTTTTTCACATAATGGAAGTATATGGTGGACTAAATAAATGAAATAAGAGCCATGTGTAACAACCTGATAAAAATCTCAAAAACAATGCTGAGTAGAGAAAAAAATTGCAAAGTAAAATCATTTAATAAAATTTAGAATCATGCATACCATTTAGAATCCAACATTAGATATTACCTATCAGCACACACATATGTATTGTGTTGGCCAAAAAGTTCATTTTGTTTTTTCTGTACAATGGCTCTGGTAGTGCTTAGTTGTCTTTAACTTCATTCAAAACAATTTTGTTAGACTGCATGGTAGCAGTTGTCATATCAGTGTGCATTTAAAACAAACTCACCAAAATTGGTGAATTTTTGTGCAGCCATTTTAATACTGAGGATGGAAGAAGATAGGGAACATTTTCAGTGTATTATGCTTTACTATTTCAAGAAAGGTAAAAATGCAACTGAAACAAAAAAAGACTTGTGCAGTGCATGGAGAAGGTGCTGTGACTGATCGAACGTGTCAACAGTGGTTTGTGAAGTTTCCTGATACTACTGACATTGTGGCCAAATAATTCTGTGCTGTGGGGTGGTCTGATGCACTGGAAGATGTTTAGCAGCACCCCTGGCCTCTACCCACTAGAAGCCAATAGTAGGAGGTAGCCGACATACTCAAAATATCCAAATCCATAAAGTTATAGGTGAAAATGAAAATTGAGTCTTTTATTTTACAGAAAAAACATGCAGACATTTTGGCCAACCCAAAAGTGTAAAAGTGAAAAAATAAGCTAGGAATGATAAATGCCAACTTGAGGCTAGTGGCTTCTTCTGGGGAGGAAGAGAAATCAATCAAGGAAGGTGACACAAGGTCTTTAATTGTACCTATCATTTTCTTTCTGTGAAAAAAAAAAAAGACTTAAACATATCAAAATTTTAAGTTCTCTATCATCTCATACTCTTCTGTTTCACTGAAATCATTTATAAAAACAGAAGTAAACAAAATCCACTTCCCCCACTATTCTCAGTTTTATTCTTACGTCAAGCTGTGTGGTTAGGCAGCGCAGTATTGGCCCATCACCAACTCTGGCATTACGGCACTGCCTTACACTCAGGGAGGCTTTAACAGCCCATATGAATTCTAGGGTCTGGTTTACTGGAGGGATATTGTCGTGGATATAATTTACTGCCTCCCACAGCATCTCTGCATGAGTTGCAGGAACCACTCAGGCTCAGGACCAGGAGACGCTGACTTGCTGTAAACACACAGTGAATCTTGTAACGGACCATGATTACCTCCTCTCACTGGCTGCTAAGAGATGTCCGACTAAATTCTGGACTACCACTAGGAAAGGTACCTGGTGGTGTAATTTGTATTCCATTCTTTAATTTCAGCCTCCAGTCCTTACTGTCCTTCACCCAGATTTTTCAGGTGACTTATTTTATCCTACTATGTGTGTGCAGTTATGTAAACACAAACACATACCCATAAAGGAAAATTCTGGTAGATTTTATTCTATTAAAACTCACTACTTCTGTTGATCAAAAGACAACATTAAGAGAATAAATGGCAAGCTACAAAGTGGAAGAAGATATTTACAATACATATGATAAAAGGCTCACATCTAAGAATATAAGGAAGTCCTACATATCACTAAGAAAAAGACAGATAATCCAAAAGAAAGATGGACCGAGCTGGTAAATAAAAGGGCCAAAATTGCAATCTGAAGTCTTACTTTGTTTTACTTAAAAAAAAAAAAAAGGAGTTTCAGTTATTTTTAATGCTATCACCTGAAAACAATGACCATCACTGTTCCAGGGGTGTCCAGCCTTCAGCCTGTGGGCCGCATGCAGCCCAGAATGGCTGTGAATGCGGCCCAACACAATATTGTAAATTTATTTAAAACACTGAGATTTTTTTGTGATTACAATATATTTAATGTGTGAACCAAGACAACTTTTCTTCCAGTGTGGCCCAGAAACACTAAAAGGTTGGATACCCCTGGTTTCCACCTTTTTCTTGGTATAAAGTCTTCCAAATTCCTTTCTTTTCAGGGGCTAATAACCATCCCTATAATTTCATACATATGTAATTAGCTGTGATTTCAGAAATCAGATTATGCTAAACATACTAGTTCATAATCTTTTTAATATGAGGTACTTTACATTTTTTAAAAAAACTATTGCATGGGTTAATAGTTATAAGGGTTCAATGTAAAGTCTTTAAACGATTTCCAATGCACAGTCACACGAAAAGCATCCTTGTGTGCCTGCTTCCCCACACCCTTACCAGCACTAAGGTCTCTGGTTCAACTGCATAACTGGTGATTAGGAAACTTCCTCCTAGCTTCCTGCAAGCAATGCAAACAAAAATGGAGGGAACATAAATGGTGAGCAATGAAAAGGGCGAGGAAAGGAGTTTCAAATAGGGACAGGTGGCCGAATGAACACGGGAAAGAGGAAATGGAAAAGGGGTTAAACATGAAAAAGTAGGGCGTCTTTCAGGAATATCCTTGCTAATCAGGCCATGAATCCCAGACAAGTATACCACAGGCGAGAAGCAAGATGCAGTTTCTGATTTCATAAGCTGGTTAAGAGTCAAAAAAGGAGGGTTAGAGTTGGATATGCCAAACTGAGACTGGATGTCTCACCCTAAGCTCTCATTTTTTACTCCTTAAAAGTTTCCTTTGGAGTTCGATTTTTTTCCCTCCTCATTTTTTAGTCAGTTTTCCCCTTACAGCTAAATTTTATCTGAAAAAAAGAAAAAATTCCCAAAGTTCACTTGGAGTTTTTAGAGTAGAACAAAATACACGTTTCACACTTTTAAAGAAAATATTCAAACTTTGGTTGTAGTTGAATAACTTCAGAATGGCCTCATTTTAAAACCAAATAGAGGAGAAATATCCAAAGGAAATTTGTATT
This sequence comes from Macrotus californicus, assembly GCA_007922815.1. Classification (NCBI taxonomy): domain Eukaryota; kingdom Metazoa; phylum Chordata; class Mammalia; order Chiroptera; family Phyllostomidae; genus Macrotus; species Macrotus californicus. The sequence continues at coordinate 17,063 of VMDR010006076.1, forward strand.
TTATATTGTTTCTAGATAGTTCAAAATCAAATAAGCAATACAGGAACTCTGAATTATGGGTAAAGCCTACTGTTACTTGTGAGAATAGTTAAGAGCTTAGCGGCAGAGGAGACGTATCTCAAGTCCTTCTTGAAAGGGCAAGATTTTCATTCTACTTCCAGGCCCTTGTCCACCTTTAACAGCTTCTCTTGCTTCTCCTGTGAGTTTGTGTCTAATTTCTGGAAGCTACTGTGAAGGATGGGTAAGAAAGCTGGTCTGGAATGGCAGAGGATGGAGCCCTGGGAGACCCTGACCGTGGGTCTTAATCTCTCCATACTGTATCCTCATTGTTCTGATGCAAACCTTGATCTATCCTCACAGGGAGGTCAGCTGGTGAGATTCAGACAAGTAATGGCGTTAAGCAAGTTTTGAACAGGCATGAAGTGCTTAAGGTATTATAAACGTTTACTTTCTTCTTTTATAATTTCTTAGAAAACATACTGAGCAATTCCAAGAATCAGGTTTGAAGGATAAATGGTTGTGAGAACCGATGTTGGGGAATCCATCTTGGTTCAAAAAGCTGGGCTTTTTTATGAGAAATAAAAAAGCTGGGGTATGAGAAATTCTTTTGATTTTCAGAAAACTAATGACCATTTCAAAAGAATTAACATAAGCTAGAAGCACACATTCAAAAAAGAACTGGAGGAGAAAAAAAGTCTTTGGGATTCTATAAAGTGGTTGGTCTGTAAGGCAGACCCTAGGTCATTGTCTAAGAAAGCATCTTTGTATTATGAGTGTTCAGATATTCATGTAACAGAAAACCAGAAAAATAAAAGACTAAAAGGCAGAGTTCAGACACACACTGATAAACCGAAATACGTTATGCAAATGCCTTATTGTGTGCTCTGGGCTTCCAGAGGCACTGAAATAATATATGCATGAAAAGATTACAGCAAAATAGTTGGCTTCACGCTGATGTGTTATCACAGGGAAAAGCAGACAGCAAAGGGAACATGCAAATCAACACAACTCTACAACCCTGAAAATTCTCACCCACTATTTGATAATGTATTTCCTTCTTTGGACTAAAAAAAAAATAACAAAAGAAATGCATTCCCCAAACTCTAGGAAGGCTGAGAATTTAAACAGACAAAAGCAGATCTACATAAATCTTGAAGATTAATACAAAAAGTTTTAGAAATATTAAAAGCAAAGGCAATAATCTACAATACTTCCCAGAGGAGCTTTGGCTGGGGGTCTGCAGTGCCTTTCCACAGTCCCCGGGACAGAAAGGGAGGCTCTCTGTGTCCACCCTCAGACGTGTACCAGCGGAGGTACAACAAAGTCTGCTTTGGATTAAAGTTATGAACTTGGGATTTCAAAACCCAAACCATAAATTATGGGGGTACTTATTTCAGTTTTGTCTCACCAAAAACATAAAATTTAAGGAAAGCAGAATTCCATATTTTCAAATTTCCTTCATGATTTAAGAAAGTAGAGAGGCAATGACATTTTCGTATATTAGTACAATTGGGGAAAAAAAAAGAATAATGTCACGACATCCCGATGGTAAAAAAATACTCTGACAGTGTTTCCTAATCAGCAACACTGCCGATCGTGACAGGTGCAGCGAACACGGATGAAGAAGCAGGCATGTCCTTACTATGCTCAGGGCTATGTGCAACACTACTATCAGGGGTGACTGAGGTCTGAAAACGGACAACATAAAATGACTTTTGTCTCACAGAACTACAAGTTAGGCTTTAAAAATATTCACAAGTGATTAGGGAGGCCTAATGAAAAATTTGTAGCATAATATTTCACCAAAGGAATCAAAAGAAACTGGAAAAATATTTTTAGATGTACATAGTGCCTATACATTGAATGGCACATTACTGTGGAAAATGTAATTATGGTTATCTGATCATCAAAACAATGTCATCTTATTCAAATTAATATAAAAGAACATACTTCTATACAAAAACTTGATCTCCACAAGCAACATCATATGAAAAATGGAATAAATGACCTGTAATGTCTAGATAACAGAAGAAATGGATTAACTAGAATTAACTGATGGATGGCCTAAGAAATTTACTTTCTTTTCTATTTTGCAAATTTTAAAGTGGTAAACTGATTAGCATTAAATCACAACATATATATCTTTATAGATACAATGCATTTACCTCAAATACAATGTGTCTTGATAAACACGTTTTTCCCGCTGGCTATAATGTAAACAGTGACAAAAATAAAAATTATGTGTGTTTCTTACATCTTACAAAAGCATATCTCTCTCTTTTTTTTTAAAGATTTTATTTTTAGAGAGGGGAAGAGAGGGAGAAAGAGGGAGAGAAACATCAATGTGTGGCTGCCTCTCCCATGCCCCCCACTGGGGACCGGGCCCTCAACCCAGGCATGTGTCCTGACCGGGAATCCAACCAGTGCCCATTTGATTCGCAGGCCAGCACTCAACCACGGAGCCACACCAGCCAGGGCAAAGCATTTCTCTTTTATGAGGTCATTTAAGGCAAAGTTTGTTTTTTTTCATTGTGTATCTCTGTAGCTTCCCTGGTACCCAGTACATAGCACGAAAGCCCTCAAAATGTTTTTCTGTCTTGATTCTGCATTTAAAGACATCAGGAATGTTGTCGTACGTCTGCTTCTGAAATATGCAGCACATTAAAAAAACTACAACCAAGGATCATGGAGCAACAAACCAGCACAGAGACAGAGACGGAAATGCACACAGCTGTCCCCCTGTCACCCACAGGGAACGCGTTCCAAGCGCGATACTGTGGATAGCACCAAACCCTATGTAGACTATGTTTTTCCTGTATGTACATACATACCTATGATCAAGTTTAATTTATAAATTTGGCACAGAGATTAACAACTACAAATAAAAGAGAAAAATTATAGCAACACTGCAGTAACAGTCATGTGAATGTAGACTCCCTTATTAACTAGAGCACTTTCACCTTTCCACTTAAAGAAAGCACTCCATGGCTTCTTGTTGGCATATCCAAACTGCCAGCATCACTGCTCTTGGGCTTCGGGGCCATTTAAAGTAAAATAAGGGTGACTTCGACACAAGTACTGCCACACTTGATCTGATAACAGAGGTAGCTGGCTACTAAGTGACTAAGGGGTGGGGAGAGCCGACCCTGTGGATACATGGGACAAAGGGATGAGTCATGCCCCAGGTGGGTCAAGCCACTCAGGATGGTGACAATTAATAAATTATGAATTGTTTACCGAGTTGTTTATTTCTGGAATTTCCCATTTGATATCTTCGGATTTCAATCAACTGCAGCAACTGAAACCACAGAAAGCAAAATCGCGGACAAGGGGGGTACTATTGTATAGAGATAGGATGGCTAAAATTCTGATGGCAGTTGATTAACTTAGGTTTTGATAAGTGACTTTCAGGCACTTTGCATTACAGCTACAGAGGGCAAATGGCTGATAAACTTCCTTCTTAAAAAGAAGCTTTCTGATTGATTCAAAGGCTCATACACTTGCACCCAGGAAAGATTCTGAAATGCACGGATCGGCAACTCGCAGCTCTATGTGAAATAATGGATCATTAACTTTTTATCAATCCTATATACAAAGGAAATACTATGGAGGATTAGATGTGTATGTTAATAGTGATTAACACTTACAGAAAAAATAAAGTACTTAAAAGAACCAAGAAGCCAGAATTCTCGTATACCTAACAGATACACAGCTTTATTAAAAGTATATTTTAATATGCCACATTTTATTTTAATCAGCTTTAGCGCTACTTCACGTCCTTCTCCTTATTTTCTACCCTGTTGGAAGGACAGTTAATACTTGAACTACTGGCTGTCAGTCTGCAGTCTTTGCCCCTACCAGGGTATCAAAGGTATCTTCTGTGTTCCTCCAACACACACGGAATTCCAGCTCAAAGTTGGTCTATGCCCTTAATTATGCTCTCTAATCAACTCTGACTCACCACCAAGCCTTCACCATCCTCAAAATCCATATTTATACCTATTAAATTTCCATGTAATGGGGAGGAACTTGCACTAATGAATCGCTTCTCCAGACAGGCATGTCACTCCCTCACTGCTGCATAGGGACAAAACTACGCAACAGCACGAGGAAGTCTACAATAGCAGAAAGGCCGAGTCCCCGAGACACCTCGTGGCTCCACACAAACTGACTTAGGGCCCAGCTGTAAAGTTATTCACATGTGCCAAGAGAGGTTTTGAGTTTTCAGTACCTTTGGGACCCACCCACCATACAAACAAGATTCAGACCAGATGAAAACAAAACTCAGCAGGCTGACTCATCCCACCACTCCCTGACTCCGGCCTGCAGGAAGAAGGCTACCAAACGATCTGAGAATTAGCCTAAGATTTCTGTTACTTTCATTTTCAGAGCCTCTGAAGAATGTTAAAAGTATTAAATTGTGTCTAAGTAGACCTAAATGTACAGATCTGCTCATATGTCTGAGGAAAGAGCTTACCTATCTCAGTATACCATGTATATCACAGGAGTTATTTTTGGTTCATTTTAAAACCCCAAATAATTAATCAAGAAAGCGATGAAGTCAGTTTACTCCACACCCCATCCCCCACTTCCTGTCATTTATTTGTATCAGATATTAAAATGACAAACCGCTGCCTGTCTCATGAGCACTCACCTCGTTGTCCGATTCCACGAGAACTTGGTCATATTCACTAAGCGCTACTAGAAACATGATAGAGGTGACATTTTCAAAGCAGTGTATCCATTTTCTTCTCTCTGACCTTTGGCCCCCTACATCGACCATTCTGCAAGGTTAACAATATTCATATTAATAGCATGTAAAGAAAAAAATCAACATAAACATAGCTTTACTTACAAACTTAGGAAAAATATTTTCTAAAAAGAGTGATCACCCAAGTAAATTCAATTAATACTTATTGAACATCTACTAATTTTCTGTTACCTAACAGTCAAAGTCAAGGCATTCTGGGTAATAAATCACTGCAGTTATCAGAGTTACCAGATGTATACAAAAATTGTAACTTTGTAAAAAATAACCCTGTGCTGAGCCAAGCAAAATGGTGTTTTATTTAATCAAACAAAAGAGTAAACAAAATGAGATTTATCTGTATTAAGCTCTAATGGCAAAGACTGACTTCAGTCAGTTTGTTTTCCTATAGAATGAGAACGACGATCCTCATAGATTTCTCAAAGATGCTAGAATGACTACAAACACATTTAAAAAACGAAAGATGTTATACATTTCAATATGGTTGTGTGTGATGCTTCAACTAAATCCAAACACAATTCCCCTGAACCTTTATCAGTAGGGTAAGCATTATGCGCTCTTTCCCCCCAATATTGACAATAATTTGGGACAGGTCCAGTCATATTGGGTAACATAGGTGCGATTTGCCTGATACACAGAACAGCTTGCTAACCTGCCATAAATACTGTACGTGCTACAAGAGGCTATCATTTGAACAATTTCAAGGATTTGTTTTCAACACTTCAATTCTACGCTGAGTTACTACTCAGGAACCAACACTGATATCAATCAATTTGAGTGATAATGTGTATATGAAAATAACCTAGCAGTACTTGGCACTAAATCTAAGTTTCTTCAAACTGTTGTTCCATATCTCAATGAAAATGTACACAATGTTCACATGTTAAAAAACTTTCAGAAAATGAGAGTTTTCGGTACAAAAGTCTGCGTAAGGCTCTGTAAGCATTTGTTGAAAACTGCAGCTGTTTCTGGTGTTCTCCTGCCTCTAAAGCCTTAAATCTAAACTAAGAAATCAAGGTTCTTCCAAGTGACTGCTTCTAAAAGTCTTCTAAGGCATAGAAGAGGCATCTGAGAGGCAAAACAATGGGCCCCGCGAGACTTATGAAGTATGGACATCAAAATGAGAATTCAAAAATTAAAATGCTAGCTATTCCCTGATGCTGAGTGAAGAGTAGGCAACTCATTTACATAAAATCCTCATTCCATGAAATCATGTCACACTAACCTCTACAACATGCTTTTGATGGTGGTGGGAAATTATTTTTCTAAGTCACTATTATTGTAGAGGCACAAATGTCCTTTAAAAGCTAGTGCACATAACAGAGAAAAAAATAAGATGTAATAGTAACCTGGTTTCAGAGGTCACTATTTATAAAATAAGAGATGAAAATCTCCATGAAATGCTATATGTTTTCTGAAAATATTCTGTAATATGGTTTTAAGAAGAAGAAAATTTGGGTGTCTCAAATTAAAGATCTCTAAATGTTATGAACTCAAAATTTAAGTAATCCAGAATGCTGAAATTATAAAGAACCCTAGTGGTCATCTAATGCAACCATTTATAACGGAGAGAAAACAGGCTCAGAACTGTTTCCAAAATGTTACCACGCACTTTGGGGTATGTCTGTTAGAGCAGTGTACGGCAGCCGGATGCGAGCGCAGGTGCGGAGAGTGATTAAAATGAGACACACAGCACTTTGGCAGGGAAGAACCAGGGCTGCTCACCGGAGTCACAGGGCAGACTTACGCAGAGTCAGACTCCTACTACCCACCCTGTAGTGCACGCAGTTTGTCTTCACTGCGACTCAACGAAAGAGGAACTCAACTCTCCATGCTCTGCCTTCATTTCTCAAAGCACCTGGGACTCGTCATCTAACTAAAAGTAAAACTGAGTGATGGTGCAGTAAGAGACTACATGAAAGTAACCAGTATTGTTTCCCTTTTCCTCACCTTAAAAAAAAAGACAATTCCTCTGCTTACAAATTACTCAGAATAGCAGCTATGAGGGAGGAAGTGATATGTTTTCACTCTATTTTCCTACATAAACTCAGACAGGTTAATCAGTCCATACTCAAAATCATGTGTTTTGAAAATTTTCAAGCAACTTATCTTGGGAACACAAAGCATCCCGTAGTTTTATTGCCACTGAAAATTTCTGCATTGGTGCCGGAGGACTCGGAGGAAACAATGACCTGAAAGCTTTCCGTCAACATCTAATTTCTATTATTAATGGGGTCATAAGATCATTCATTTCTTACATAAATCTAAAAATATATGCATTGTCCTCATAGGTAAAGTGATTCCTAAAAAATTATAATCAGTACTCATGTCAGAGTAACTGATTTTGTTCAACCATCAGTAAATGAAGATTTCATTGATTTTCTGGTGACTTAATCTGAAATGAGAAACCTGCCCATACATCTTTCCTCTGCTTCCTCTTTCAGGATCACATTATTTCATTTGTGTGTCTAATGACAACTGGTGTAAGGTGATAGTGTTTAAAAGCCTACACATGATTTCAATATTTATATAGAGTTCATCAAATGTACTCAAGGCAAAAGAGCTCAGAGGCGGGTTGTACGGACTCAGTTACTACCTGAAAATGACACTTTGTAAGTCAAAGGGGTATTCGATGATCCCTGTGGTGGGGACTCGAACTCTAAGCACATCTTGTTGCGTAGGCAGGTAGGCAGGGTCGGCAACGCGGTCCAAGTCATTAAGATAGCTAGAGGAGGGAAGACAAGGAGAACGTCAGTGACACTGTCACACCACACCTGCCTGCGGAGAGAGCACAAGATCAATCGTAAGAGAGAAGCGAAGAACAGAAAGAAAGATATCAGAAAGCAGCAGAGAAGTCTGGGAACTCAAAAGATAAAGTCAACTTTCCACTGGTCAGAGCAAGGTTACCTGTCTGTGGATTACCTGGTTTCGCTGTATTTTTTACTTCCTCTCTTACTATCAACTAGAACCCATACAAGAGGAAATGGGGAGAAGAAAATGAATCAAATGAGTCTCCTACCCTCCACTTGTTTAGAAGGTCTGGTGGGTAAAACAGGAGTTTAAAGCAAATAGTTTTTGAATTATTTATACAAATAAGGTTTGTATAAATAAACAGGTAAGAGTTATACGTCAGATCCGAAAGCCTTTTTTTTTTCCCCCTTTTGCAGAACATCAGAGCTTCTTCCTGGAATATATCTCCTTATTCCAAGAGAGCACACAGGGCACTATATCCTGAATTCTGTTTAAAGTCTATGTCGTTCATGATTCAGGTGGAGCCACAAGATTTGTAGTTACTGAGGTACCAATGTCTAAGGATATTCCCTGTGTTTAGGTTCACCACACCTAAACTTTAAATGTATCAGCTTACATTATATTTTTCTATTCCTTTGGGGAAAAACATGTATTTTATTTTGAAATACTTTTAGACTCATAAGATGTTGCAAAACTATTACAGAGAAATCTCCTATACCCTGTACCCAGCTCCCGACAATGGTAACATCTTAAGTTCCCACAGTATATCATTAAAGGTAGGAGACTGACATTGAACCAGCACTGTTAACTAAACTACAGACCTTATTGAGACTTCACCAGTTTTTACCCACTCACACACACACACACACACTTTGGGGGCACACAGCTGTACGAGATTTGATCACATGTAGAGACGCGTGCAGTCACCACCACATTCAGGACACAAAATCGTTCTGTCCCCACAGAGGAGCTGCCCTGTGCTGCCCATCCCAGCCCTAACCCCTGGCAGCACGTATGTTCTCCATCAATACAGTTTTGGCATTTTAAAAATACTGTATTCCATTCACTTTTCATTCTTTCAAAGTGCAAAAAATAATTTGCAACCTTGAGAATGACCTAATTGGATGTAATTGATGACACATGGGTGAAAATGACTGCTCTGCGTAGCATCTTCAAGACTCAGAGAGTCACAGTGCTTCCCCCCTACCCCCGTGGCCCCTGGGGAGGGTGGAGCATGGGTATGAGCTCAGAACACAACTACAAGGTGGAGGACAAAGTACTTAAGGTGTGAATGAGATTTACAGAAAAGATGGAGTCCATTAATAGAATTGAAAGGGCTTAGATCTGCAACACCTTTATGGCCACAGATAAGAGACAGTGGGTTCTGAGGTGTGTAACAGGAAATGTCGGTACAGAGCATGTTGTAACTCAGCAAACACAAACACTCCTCGATGTGACCCAAGGTAAGGACTTTGTCTCACTCATTGTTATTCCTGCTTTAGTACCTACAGAGTGCCTGGCAAATAGTACTTAGTGACATTTGTTGGTTGCATGGATGGATGGATGGGTTTCCTGTGTTGAGATTTCATTTTAGCGCTATTTAAATACCATTCGTACTAGTAGTATTTTTTCATATTACATTATTAAATTTAAAACCGGTGTTGAAAGAAATGTTACATTAAGTCTGTAAGATTCATGGGATCCTAAAATAGTACAGCTAAGTCTGACTTTAACAAAGAAATAAAACCACTGCCTATTTTGAGGCATATCAATCAATCCTTTAAGACAAAAACCTATCAGCCTAGAAATTCCTACACCAAAGCAACTAATTAGTATTCTAGTGGCCTTATCCCAAACACATGAATGATTCTTTACCTGGCAGTTAGCTCTCTACTGCCTGATCAAAACCAGCCTGCTATCTTTAATTATTATAAAACTGGCTGGAAGATAAAGGGGGAAGAGGCTGGGAGAGACTGGGCATGAGAAGCAGGAAGGAAATATAAAAATGTACTGGGCCCCAGAGTTTGGTCAGTATCTTGACAGAGCCTTGGAGGTGTCCAGTGGGGTTGGCAAGCCATGTTCTAGAGATGGTCTATATCTCAAGTCTACAGATAAGCCAGACCACCACAGCACAAATGCAAAATCAGCTGGCCACTTGTATTGATGGATTTTTCTGATTTATCAGCTCCTTGATTTAAAAAACTTGAAAAGAATGTACATGTTGAAACCTACAAGACCATCATTTATTTAAACTACTATACACAAAAATTTAATTCAGAGGAATCAGAGAACTTCTCATTTACACTGCCACCCTAGCTCAGAAACATGCTGCCCAATAAACCACGTCTACTCGTCTAACCCAATACCCAGGAAGTCAGAACAGGGGTGACTAATTGTACACAAGGTGCTGTCGTGTTCCTGTGCTGAAGAAAGATCTTGACTTTCCGTTCTCAAAGATGAACGACACAGACCACTCGTTGCCACTCCATTTATAAACACGTATTTGCACAGGAAAATTAAAGAACCAGCACATGCAGTGGGTAAATATCTGTCGCTCTGCACAGCAGGCCCTGGCTAATCTCTCTCCAATTCAGAAGAGTGAATTCAGCTCCCTGATAAACATGCTCAGGTAAGATAAAACCAGGGAACCCACCTGTCACTGAAAACCACTTACAAGGGATGGCTATGAATGCGGCTATAAAATCGTACATTTACTTAAAACATTATGAGATTTTTGTGTGATTTCATGTTGCAACATATTTAATGTGTGGACCAAGATAACTCTTCTTCCAGTGCGGTCCAAAGATGCCAAAAGGTTGGACACCCCTGGGAAGGGGCCCTAAAAATACTGTCAGTAGTGTCTCTGTGAGCTGGGCATTACTGAGATGTCAGCTGAATATCTAAAACATTTGTTCTTGTAAGAGTATCTTTTTCTTTTCACCTTTCTTTTGCTCCCTTTCAATGTCAGTAGGATTCATAGAGAGTAACCACAACAGCATAACAACAAGGAACTTTTACTGAGTGCTTGCTGCTTGCCAGGCTCTGTTCTGTCTGTTCCTTGCTCAGGTATGCACGTTTTTATGGCAAGAGAAGGGCCGCTACAGATATTCCATACATTTCCGATTCACTTGAAAATGAACTGCAGTTCTTGATTGACACTCTTTGCTTTGCCTCGGTTGGAGGGTGGAGAGAAAGGCTCACTTCACTTGGAGTAAAAACGTTAACCTAATGGAACAAAAAAACCTGAAAGGTACTGTGTCGAGGCCTGCTAGTTGCAACATATATTGTCTAGAACCAAATCCAACCCAAACACCCTTAAACAAGGCAAGAAAAATGAAACAAAACAACAAATGCTCGCTCCAAACAAAAGATGCCAACTATTTTCTCCTAGAGACAGGTCTGGGAGGCTCAGAAGCTACACCGGAATTAAAGATATGTTGCAGATAATTTGCAAAGCAGGTTCAACCTACAGGCAACCAAAAACAGCCTTTTTCACTGCCAAGGAGAGGCCAGGGTGAAGAGCCTCTGCCTGTGTAAGTCCCAGTCCCGTGTGCCCCCTCACTCGGAACTTACGGGACACGGAAGGACCCCCAGCACTGTGCATTTCACATTTGCTCGGGGGAAGAAACCCACTCTGCTCCCTTAGGAACGGAGTTCTGGCACGGTAAGACCAGAGCACCCCCATTTGTTGATTCTTGTCGCACTCTGAAAAGAGGTACCGAAATAATCTCTTAACGGAACTGCACTTCCCATTGAAGCACCTCATGTTCTGAGGGAAGATGCTGGTGGAATACTGGGAGGCTGAGTGTACGTGGTATTATCCCATTCATTTAACCTTTCACAAAGAAACACAAGGTCTGAACGAATTTATATTGCAGAGTAAATTCAGAGAGTTAATTATAGCTATAATTGGTTTTGTAGAAATGATTTTGAGTGGCTGCTGAGGTCATTCTCAGGGTGTTGCTATGGTGACAGGCACAAGGTACATTTCCAAGGCAATGTATGTCTAACAAGTGGCTGGCAGTAGCTGTCTCCTGGTGTCAGGGGAAGCGCACTCCCATTGTGTACATGAGACCTATTTAACTGTCGGGGAGACAAGCCATGTTCAGGACTATGATAGAAAATGGGACTTAATGACTTGCCACTGCTTTGAGACATCAATAACTGATAACTTCGTAATTGATTAAGAAAAAAATGCAACATTCCCCCCCCCCCATATGTTTGCCCACACAGGGCTCTGACACTCCATGAAATCAGGGAGCATGACTACTATTGTTCATGGCGGGTCACCATCACTTAGCCAAGGGCCTGGAACACAGCAGGTGCGCCACCTGTGACCCAAATTAAAACTACTTTGCGGAAAATGCTGTAGTCATTAGAAAGGTGGTTACACCTTTTAGAAGAAAACAAAGGGGGGAGGGGTTTGTTAGCTACCCATCTTTATGCGATAACTTCTCTGAGCTATTATTGGCCTGTATTATGTAAGAACTAAATTCTGAATTAAAATGCCTCTGATGAATATAAAGACAACACAAAAAGGAAAAGCAGCATTTGTTTAACTTCATTTAGTAGATATGCTTCTTGCTCTTCTTTAGGTCCTGGCCACAAAATGATATAATTTGTGTATCTGTTTTATGCCTCGTAGTATGATACTTTCGGGTCTTGGAATCCACTCTCATCCAGGGCAAACGAAGGGAGTGAGTGGTACCTTTGTGACAGACAATTCTGACACAATCTCTTTAATGAAAGTAATAGGTTTCTGACGGTTTTCAGTGAAAAGCAAAGCAACAAAGAGACTCGTGTAGTAAAATTTCAACAGTTCCTTTCCTACCACGAGAAAAATGTACAGTCATCTGGAATTCAACAACACCTTTTGACCATGACATTCTGGTAGTTGCTAAGGGTTTGAAGATTCCCAGCATGTGATCCCTGCCTGCAAAAAGTTGACCAACTATGGGAAGAAAAGGATTTAATGAAGGGGAGGAATGGTGGGGTGTTATGGGGATGAAAGGAACAGTTGTATTTTTTGGACAGAGTCATTTTCTGGGAACCTGCTTGAACTGCCTCTAATCCTCAGTGATTATCCACAAAACATCTTTCTGTAGCATGACTGACTTGAATAAAAGGCTTCAGGAAATCAAGCACATTCATTTATAATGATACCTCGTAACTGCTCATTTTTTTACATATTTAACTTCAGGATCATCTCTGGCTGCAGAAAAAATAAAAAATTCAGAAATGGGATATAATCCATTACTTTAAGTGATTAAAAATATATGAGAGGAGCTTATCCATCACTAAAACAATATGTTCAAATAAAATGTGGCATTTTCTGTATGTTTTTAAAAGACATGCCTACTGTTTCTTAGTTCTGACAATAGTTTGTCAATAACATTTTTGAGTTAACCTTCAAATTTAACTTATACTCCTATTTGACATGTAATGAGAACTTATTTTTAAAATTTTTAATTAAACCCCCCCATCACCAAGTATGACTAGAAGGGTAATTGAAATCTAAACCAAGAATAGCATAGAAATTACAAATTCAAGTGGCTTTTTCAAAAATGAAGGCAACATGAATAAAACAAGGATAATTTTGCAAGTAATCTATATCACATTACAGTTTGGGGTCAAATGATTAATAAAAATCACAGACATGTTACAGACATGCAATCCTCAGCAATTATATCAAAAGGGGGAAAAATGGGTGGTGAGTGGAAAAAGAAACCTCTGACATTTAGTATAAATCCAACCAAATGTAGTTAAGATCATGAAAACAGCATCTTGGGGGTTCATGTAGCATTCTGTGGGGTATGTGTTATGTTCTTCAACTCCTGTGTAAGGGCCTCCTAATCAAGAGGTGATATTTATAATGGATTTGCAGTTCAAGTCAGATATTAGGATGAAGTTCTGGCACAGAAAATATCATCTGGGTAGGATTTTACATTTTTAATTATTGAAAAGAAGGTTAGAAAAACTAGGTTGACTTCATTAAAAAAATTAAGAAGACCTTATTGTAAGAGGAACAGTCTTGGGGGATTTGAAAGCTAGATCATGCTATGAGATCTTATCTGACACCACAAAAGCAGTGGAAGCTAAGGAGAAACCAGAAACACCTGACAGTTGCTATGTGCGCACAGGATTCAAAGGAAAAAAGTACAAGAAGTTGTCAAAGTGAGCTTAAGAAATGGAGTTAAAGTAACAGTTCTGCAAAACTGTCATCCTGAGAGTCAAGTAGAGGTTTTGGTACCAAGACTTACGCTACCTGAGACCCCCCTCATCTGGCAGATGCTGTTGTTAAAATGAGCCTGCCTAGTAACCTGGTTAGGCTGGTTAGCTGCATGGGATTACTCATTATACAAACACTCCCATCTCCTGAAAACCTCATTCTGTGGAGGGCAAATCAACTTTGCATGATTAGAGTTCAAGGAGGTGCAGCATTTATTACAGGTATTTTGTTCGTGAGAAGTTACTTGTTTTCAATTCAAAATTCCAGGTTTAAAACAAAGGTCACTCAGTGGTAGCAGGTAGGTGACAATCTCACAGTTCATGAAAACTACTCAAGGGAGAATATTCTGCGGGATGAAAGAGAAGTCTAAGAGACCAGGCATTTCCATTTTTCTTTCTGAAAAACTAAGTTAATACAGAAAAATCCAATTTTAAAAACCAAACTAAATATCTCATAAGAAGACCCTATCACTGTATTTGGTAAACAGTTTCAGTATCTTAGGAATCTTCTATAAGGATAGATGATCCAAACGTCTACAAGAGACCACTGATGACAAATGGGGAATGGGCTGCACAACCAAGTGTCAGGTGGACGCCAGGACCAGGGCCAGGCCTGGGTCACAGAGACAGATGCATAGGTCTGAGGTTCACACAAATAAATTGGCCTTGTAATTAAAAACAAAACAACGCTGAGAGACAGAGCATGATGGATGGACAGATGAACAGATTGGTGTTGGATGAACAGACGGATAAAGGAAAGGAGGAAGAGAGACTTTTTCAATTTGCCTTATTTGGCTCTGTTAATTTATTTGTCTGTTATATGATAATTTTCAAAGTTGTTGAATAACTGGGACACAATTTTTATATTTCTAAAACATCCAAAACAACAGCAGAGACTGCTTTTTATTCCAGTCTGCCTCTCTTGAGATGTAATGGTAGTGCTTAATTCAGTCAATTTACATATATTTACCGAAAATCTGTTGTAAGTGAAATTCTAATGCATTTATGTGTGTTGGGGGTTGGCACAGGGAGCTGGTACAAAATACTTAAAAAAATGTATATATATATTCTTGGCCTTTGGGACATCAGGCTACCTGGGAAACAAAGATAGCACAGATGAATCAATTAAGAAATAATTAAGTGCCAAATTGTGAGCTGCTAACTCTGAGTGCAATAAGAAGGGAGAGATGATTATGAGCTGTAGTCACTAGAGAATAGAATAGAGAAGATGTGGGGGATGCGTTATGCCATGTAGACAAGAGAGAGGAGATGAGAAGAAATTTTAGCAAATACAAAATTTATGTATTCTTTTATTACTTATTCATTTGACACTTTCACTGAAGTGAAAAGTGCACTGTGCTTAGCACTGAGTGGGAACCAAAAACAAAAAAGAAAGGACATGAGACCTGTCCTCAAGGAGCTTATAGTCAGTGGAGGTAAAAATGCTATAAATAACCATACTACAATGCAAACATTTTGTGGGTCACAACAGAAGTTCCAGTGGTCATAGCCAAGAGTTAGCCATGTGCAAAAGGTTGCTGATTAAAGCAGGTCTCTCGTGATCATGAGACCTTAACTTGGATACTGATTCTGTGGTATCAGAAGTTTCATTTTGACAAGAATAAGGTCTGGGGAGTTGGTCATTGCTAACTAACCTTACCGAACTAATTATAGATCAATTTCAACCCATAACTTTAGATCAAGAAGCCAAAGTATAATGAAGAACATCAGGGTTGGCCAATCAGAGTCCAAAGGCTGCCTGATTGGCAGGAAGTAAGAATAAAGGAACCTGAATGACCTTAAGGGTTACATGAAGGTAACAGGGTTCTTGGGCTCACCTGTAACCACACGTGGGGTTGTCTTCTAGTCCTTTCTAGTTCTAGATACAGCAACTATTTGTGGGCCATGTTGCAACTATCCAACTCTGCTGTTGGGTGCAAAACCAGCTATGGACAATACATAAGCAAATGAGCTTGACTGTGTTCCAATAAAACTTTATTTATAAAAACCAGCAGCAGGCTGTATTTGACCTGCCAGTTTGCCAATCCCTGTTCTATAGTAACAGCACCCTGGTTTCAGCTGGGTACAAAGTCATCCTGAGCAGACAATGGAAAGGACTATAAGGAAGAGATCAAACTACTGAAGGTGCAGATGCCAAAATGTGAGCAAGCAGCAAACTGACAACGCGAGGCATGTCTCCCACACCCACTGTGCCCTCTAGGCAGAGAGAATGAATGGTCACACAGGTACCAGAACAAGCCCTTTCCTTCTTAGGTTCTGTTAGGAAGGTGAGAGAGTGGCTAAGCATATCTCAGCCTTATCCTACTTCTAACAGCTCCTCAGAATCATCAGTGTTCACTGTGGAAGACAAACAGAGGGTTTTTTTGGTTGTTTATTAAGTTTGTTTATTCTTGCAAAAGGTTATTTGGCTCATTAGATAAAAAAATAAAACAAAAATAAAAGTAAATATGTCACTTAAATGACAGCACTGATATGCCATGTTATTACTGTCACTCTAGAAAAGAACAAACATATTCAAGATCATTGCCCTCTTCTGAGTCTAAAATAATACTTTATTTAGCCATGTAAAGAATAATTTCTCTGTTCATTACATTTCCAGGTAATTTGGGGGTGCCAGGTTTTCATCTGACTGCACAGGGCAATGGGAAGTCTGCTGTCATAGACTCAAAGGACTTCAGAATGTAGAAGAGAATTTTCAGATGTCAGGCTTTTGGCAAAAAACTACTCTATGTGCACCTTATAAGATCAAATAATTTCCTAATCTCACTTTACTGAAGGTTACCCCAAGGAGTTTAGTAGATCGGACACTGATTTCTGAGGCAAGCAAGGGTCCTACTTAGTCAATGCCCCCAGAAGAGACAGAGGAAATGCGACTGCTGGACCTGATCCAATGTTTTTTACCATACGATGGTCTTGTCTACCTCCAAAAGCCTGCAATAGGCTTACACTTCTTTTTTATCATCAGATCAAGGGCAAAGTCAGGATGGCTGTGAGACATACAGCCAACATACCTAGAGTTCAAGTATTTGGCTCATCTATAAAGAACTTTTTTAGCAAGGTATCTCTTCAAGAAGGATTTGGCCCTAAATCAGGTGGATGAGCTAACCTACCTCCGAAACTCCTTTTACATTTTAAATTCAACATTCAAATTGTTTGTGCATTTAAAAATTAAGTTAAAAAATCTAAACATGACGTTAGACATAAACTCCAATGCTGATTTATGTCCAAAAGCCAATTTACTTATTTACTTGGATTTACAGACTCTGGAGAATGTGGACATTTCAAGGTGTCTGAACTGACACGTAGATACAGAAAACAGACTGATGGCTGCCAGAGGGGATGGGGTTGAGGAACTGGGTGAAAAGGTGAAGGGGCTGAGAAGTACAGACTGGTAGTCACAAAACAATCATGGGGATGTAAAATACAGCACAGGAAATACTCATATAGTCAGTCATATTCTCGTAACTATGGATAGTGCCAGTTGGGTACTAGAACTATCAGGGGAACACTTTACTTTATGTTTACTTTACTGTCTAACCACTGTGGTGTATACCTGAAATTATACACAATAATAATGAATGTGAACTGTAATTAAAAAAAATAATCAAAATTAATAAAAAGGTGTCTGATCTACTAAATTTCTTGGAGGGGACTGCAGTAAAGTGAAATTAGGAATTATTTGTTATCACAAGGTGGACACAGACAGAGTAGTCTTTTGCCACAAGCCTGCAGAGTTAGAACTTTTCTCACTATATGCCAATGTGATTGAAGTTTGTGTTCTCTGGCTAATGTCAGGGAGCTTTTGGTACTGTAGGCAGTGAACTCATTTGACCTGATGTCTCAGTATACTGAAGCAGGTGGTAAGCCCCAGAAAAAAAGTAAACCTACAGCCATCTGTTTATTGTGCTCTTTATCTAAAGATATTCAGAGCCCTCAGGCTTTTTCAGCAGTAACAAAAAAGTTAATAAAGGAATTTGCAAAAACTCTTCAGCATTTTAGAATGCTTTTATTCTTGCATTAAATAGAATTGGAAGAATGCACCAAATTAAAGCCAATTGCCAACTTATCTCAAACTGCTTATCCATCGTCTGGAATTTCTCATCTCCTTGTTTCTATCAGTGCTGCCTGTCCTTTGAGCTATTTGATTGCTTATTATGATCAGTAAGTTGGCTAATCAAAGCAGAAAAAGGGAAGCTCAAATCATTTTATTGTATCCTGCTTACTGGCTTTATTTTGACTACAGCAAAAAGTTATTGCACGAAGTGAGGAGGGGTGGGGTTGAGACTGTAGACTAAATTAAAGAAATAATATTTTGAAATTATCTGTGACTCAGAACATCTTCCATGCTGTATGAATAACTGATGCCTTATTAAACATGGCTAAGATTTCTAGATGAAAATCAAAACACGGCTGGGTCTGTTTCCCTGTAAATTTGATACGATTTTCCCTTTTGCCTTCATACCTATGAGATTACCTATAAGCAACACTGATAAAAATTAATAAATAATTTGTACCTTTCTTTGTAAATGATTTATCTAATCATAGATATTTATCTATTAGTCTATTATCTATCTATCTATCTACCTATCTATCTATCTATCTATCATCTATTCTCTCTCCCATCCATCCATCCATCCATCCATCCTCTGTGAGGCTGTATTTCACATAGTTAAAAGTTTGGGATTTAGAATCAGCAAATCTAAATTCAGCTCCTACTCCTATCACTTACTAGGTGGGTGACCTGAACAAGTTACTCAACCTCTCTGAGACAAGTTTTCTTCTGCTTAATGGACACGGTAAGAATTATCTACCACTTTGGATGGCTTTGAGGATTAAATGAAATAATGCATGTAAATGCTGAGCACAGAATCTAACATACAGTTTGTGTTGAGCAAATAGCAGCTATTGTTCTTGATAACAAAGCTTTCCAAATCCCAGAGCTTCAAATGCAGCAGGAAAAAAAGATATGACTTGAATGCTTTCAGTTCTGAAAATTCATAGTTCATCTATAATGGCCATAGAAGATAGCGCCTACCTCCTGGTCATTGAAATACTGGAAATTACCCATCTATCACTTTATGGAACAACCATTTGTGAAGGTCAAACATGAGCAGTCACTGGTAGGCACTGAGGGAAGAAGAGAAAGTAGAGCACACGTGGTAACAGATATAAAGGAGATATGTACGGAAGTGTTAAAAAAGATGGCATAGTGACTCATTAGCTGTGGTGTTGGGCAAGACTTTCAGTGGGTGGGCTTTCTGAATTGGGTTTTGAAGCATGAATAGGAGCTCACCAAATAGAAAAGAGGAGAGGCATGCTTGGCCTTTGCTCTCAGCATTCCTGGCAAGTGGCCCACACTGACTCTCACTATCAACAGGGTCCTTGGAGAGAATAACTGCTCTGATGCAAACTTTGAGCATATGTGCTTGACAGGCCCCAACGCTCACAGTGCTAGAGGTTAGATAGCTATGTGTTCCCTAAACCTAAACTAAAGAACCACAACTGGAGACAGTCAGAACTCAGAGAATTTGGTCCTCAATCAGACAGATTTCTATAAGGTAATGATATTGTATAAGAAAGCAGGTCTATCAATGAAGAATTTTTTACTTTAATTATAAAGACAGAACAACATAGGAACCCCACCGAAAGGAAAAGAAGGGAGGTAAAATAGTAATGATATACCAGCAGAACATACACAAAAAAGTCAGAAAGGAAAAGGTGGAACAACCTCAAATCCAAAGAAAGGAATTGACTTATTCTGCGCAATCATTAATGCTATCCCTACAGTTCACAGAGCATCTGCTGGGACTACACCGGAGAAACATGTGGAACTCAGCGGCAATTGGATGAATCCAAAAAGCCACCTGTCCTGTCTCTGTGCTGGGAGGGTTTTCCTGGCTGAAGAAAAGGAAAAGTGCCTGAGACTAAGATAGGGAAGAATAAGGTGACTCTAATACTCAGGCCTCCTGGTGTATTGTGAGTGAAGGCAGGTCAGCCAGGCTGCCCCGACACTGATCTGTCAAGAGCTGAAACATCCCAGGGAGAGATCAGAAATGCAGGGCCAGCCAACTCAGCTTTCCACATACAACTCTTTACCTGAGTGGCAGGAACAGATTGGTTCTATTCTCCTTAAAGTAAGCAGTCTTCTAGAGAAAATGAATGGAGAGAGAGAGAGAGAGAGAGAGAGAGAGAGAGAGGGAGGGAGGGAGAGAAGAGGCAACAAAACACCTCCCTAGGTTTCATTGAGCTAGGGTGGCCAACTGTGCCTGCTTGACCAGGAGATTCCCAGTTTATGCCACTCTTGAAATTATTCATAGCAACCCCTTCCTTCTCAAAATGTCCTGGTTTGGATGACTAATAATACAGTCACCATCGGCTTAATCTATGTGACAAATTACTGTAACAAGATTAAAATATATACCTTTCAGCAAAAAATGTATTTCAGGATAATCAAAGAGTGCCAGTTGAGGAGAAAACCTCATACTTCACGGAAGAATGCCAATGTAGACCAACTGATAAAAGCAGAAAGTCATTCTTTCGCAAATCCTAATGGAAGTACTAAATCAGATAGGAATTATCCACTGGAAACACAACACTAGGTGAAGAGTTGATGCGGGGCTGAATATCCCTGTGACACCACTCTGATTTTGTTTGGTGGCAGGAGGAAAAATGTAAGTTTATAATGGAAGGGGTCGGGGTCCTGATACCGTGGTGAGGCCTGGCTTCACCAACGATGGGCACACTGGTGCACAACATCAGTTTTGCATTCTACTCAGAGGTTCTCTCTCAGAAGCAGGAGGCTAACAGTGTGCTCAGGGAGAGCCCGAACCCTGGTAAGCCTTTGTTATTAGACGTTGGTGGTCTGATGGCCCAAATAGTAAGACCTCTGTTTAGGGAGAACAGATCAGGAGAAGAGGAAGAGACAAGATTTATGATAACAGTAAAAAGATAAGGGTGAAAATGATGAGAGGTGGAGGGTTTATTCACAGAAACATACCTTTAGAGTAGAGGGTTTATTCATCAGTAAGGCTAGGAGAGACATTGTCACAGCAAAGCGAGGAGTGAGGAGTTAAAGGAGAATCACAGATGAGGGCAGAGGGGTAAACACGCAGACAGGAGAAGACAGAGTGAGCAGGAACAGGGAACGAGGGATAAAACACAACAACAATGTGGGGAGATAGATGAAATTTGAAATGGCAAAGGAAACAGAAGGACAGAGGGGGCAGGAAGTAAAAGACAGCTGGTCAAAGGTTGAGGGGGCAGAATTGGAACAGACAAGGGCTGAATGCATCTTTGTCATCTCCATCCTCACGGAAACTTAAATGTTAGGAGCTCAGGAGAGAGGAAAAGAGGGAGGGAGGGAAGGAGAGCGGAAGGGAGACAGGGTAGAGGGGGGAAGGCAGGCAATCAGATGGCAGAAGGGAAAGACAGGGAACAGGAAGAGGGATATGAAGAAGAAAAGAGGAAGTGAGGAATGAGTAAAGCACACATTTCAGAAGCACACAAGGGGGGTAATATTAGATAATTAGATAATGAGCATTCTATGTCACATTCTAGAACTAAGGAATTCAAATTTACTTTGAGAATACCAGAACTGTTTTGACCAGGCAACATTTCTGTGGCTGACCTGAACCATGACTTATCTTATACAAAGGCCTGGAACTAGGGTAAAAGCATGACCAACTTCATAGAAAAAACAAAGCTGAACAGCTCTTGGATTTTCTATGCACAACTGAGTGAAGCCAATCAGCCAACAGGCCTCCTTACTTTCCCCATGGTCCTGCTCGCACCCTGAGGGTCATTTCAGCATGTGAACTGACCTGAGGCAGTTGCATATTTTCCATCCATTTTCCTGTCTGCCCAGAACCAGCACAAGAGGCAACTGCTGGCTAACATAATTAATGTAGACAGAAATCTGGCTAAATACTACAAAAAAAAAATCCATTTTTTAAGCGCCTCATTATCTAGATTGCTGACTGCATTGACTGCATTAATCCAATGATGGCCAAATCGTTACTTTCTTTCTGTTAGTCGAGATTTAATCTAGAGAACTCACAGATCTCTCTCGGAGGCAAATCTCTCCCAGGACACATGATTTTGATTGACAGCTCACAAAATAACTTTGGCATGCATGCAAAATTAGATTCACACGCAATTTTCGTGCAAAGATAAACCTATCCATCAACATAATTTTGGCTCCAAGAAAGCAGTCAAGGGTCTGCCTGGAAACTGGAAACTAGGAAGACTGATGTTTTAGAAGCCAACATCAAACGCACTTGTTTGCAGTTGTTACTGTGTGCAGGTGTTTTCTAGCACATAAATGAGATTACATATTTGTATTAGAAATTAATATTATAAGATTTCAAGTGACAATGGAGTATGTGTTTGAGCACTGCTGGGTTGATATTTGGGGGAACAAATGAGTTGGTGAAATCAGATTCCTAGAGTCTTCGGTTGATTTTTCACACAGAAAACAGTAAAAGAAACACGCTCCCTAACTCATCATGCCAGTCCCTTATGAGGCTGGCCCAAGTTTAATACCACTACTTCCTAATGTTGATGTTTGAATCGGATGCTTGACACAAATCACAGAACACAGACAGAAGTTACCACTGCAGAGCACCTGCACATGAAAACTGCACATGAAAAGGAGAGAGAAAGATGCAAAGGGCCTCTTGGATGAATGAATACTCACTATTTGGTAGAGTCAGATAATTGGTATTCTCGTCGTCTATCATAGCATTCCTGGATTCCAGGATCATTCCATAAACTCTTTATTGCATCTACGTATGGATTCTCAAAAGCAGACACCTTCTCCACATCAACTTCTCGAACTAATTGTGCATGAGCCTGTTAAAAAAAAAACGGCAGTTTTAATCTCCTTTTCCATCACTGAACATTGCCTTTGGTTCACACGTTACACTGAACATACACTGAAGGATGTCATGCTACACACAGGACTGGCTTTAGGTGATAATAATAATCCTAAAGAAATTAATATTACTAAGGAGAAAAGAGGACAGAAATAATTATCTTCTCTATAGTTTATTTTAATCAAACACATAATACACCCAGACCACAAGCGTCACATTCTCAGCAGAGACTCAGTCAGGACTGGTGTCTACAGCTCACAGAGTGGCATGCTGCTGCAACAGCAGTTAATGGTAAGGACTTCATTTGAACAACAGGGGCCATCCCCCCTCCATTCCTACACACCCCAACTTCTAAAATATTTGTATCTGCCTTATGTACATTATAGGATTGAAGACCCTAATCAACTTTTCAACAAAGAAAAAGGACTTTATTACTTCATCATACAACATGTAGCAGGAAAGAGGTAAGGCGATTTAAAAATTTTTTTCAATAAGACTAAAATAAGATGTTATATGGTCAACTCCCAAATGAACCAGAATATACCACTGCTTAACAATCCCAACTAAAATAGAGTTCAAGGATGTACTATATATGCAAGTTATACATATACATAAATATGCAAATAAACAAATGATAAGTAATTACCCTGGAAATTGGAGACAGATGATTGATAGTTTATTCAGTCTTGATTTTGTACAAAAATACAAACTTCTGAACTAGGTTAGTGAATGGCTATCATAATCACATAATGACCTAGTTGTTCATTTCACAGAGTTTTAAGCAGAAAGAATTGTCATAAATTTAATCCACGTCAGGTCCTGTCTGGTTCCCAACCTTTACCGTCCTGCTCTGCCCATAAGTGAGAGGGGCCTCATGTCATTAGTCTAATCTTGACTTTAATAAGGGTTTAAGAAGTCTAACATGCTAAGACTGAAGGAACCACCTTTCTCGCTAGCTCTGCTTTGACCTTGACAGTCAGATCTAGTGATAGAGAGGTGCCAGCTCCACAGTGAACCTCAATCTAGGAACACAGACACCTGGAATTGCTTTCTGTACCTAGTCCCTGTCCAGGCAATCTGCTGTGTTGCCCCACCAGCGGTCCTGCCAGCCTCGAGTCCCATTCCTGAGTCCCACTCCAGATGGGCCTACCTCAATCACAGTTCCCCATGAGATTCACTCCTCGAAAACAATCATCCCTGGCTCCCCAGTGAATCCCTATGCTGTGCTCCACTCGGCTCTGGAGCACTTGTTTTCTGTGTTGATACCAAAGACTGTACTGGACCCGTCTTCTCTGTCTTCAGCCTGCTGAACTGGACCTCCTCCAAACATAAAACACTGGGTGTGGGGGTCTCCCCTACCCCACCCAACAGGTATGTAGAATGTTAACTTTCAACCCTTGCCCTTCTGCGATTGCTCACTGAATACGATCAAGCTCTAATTCGTTGTGTCCTAAAACGTGACAATGATAACCCTTGCTATAACCCTAGATTAGAGTACTCATCACTGTATCTGTATTCCAGGGTTCTCTGGAGGATTCCGTGGATCTTGGAGGGCTGCTGGGGGCAGAAGCAGGGATATACAGTGTGGTTTCCTGCAGGATATACACTAAAGACAGGGTTTTAAATCTGACTCGGCTTCTTCTCAGGACCCCAGGTAAATTGCTTAATCTTTCCAAATGTTATTCCTGGTGGGAACACACTGCCCCACTAGCCTCATGTGGCTTCGTATTGTGTTATAATACTGTAGGGTCAGTGGTTCTCAAAAGGGGTCCACACACCAGCAGCATCTGATAGAAATGCAAATCCTGTGATCAAACGTCAAAGCTTTTAAATCAGAAACTCTAGGAAGGAGAGGCTGGCCACAGACTGGCTGTGGGAAACTAAAGAGAAGAGGCCCACAGAGGCCACAGTCACTCCAAAGGGCTAGGAAGCCATGGAAGTGAGTAAAACAGGCAGGACAGGTGCAAAGGGGACTGCTGGGGGCTGTGGCACTGTGGCATGCTGAGAAACACACTTGCTATTTGAAAAAGGCAGCTGCTATTGAGCTCCACCCAATTGTTGCCATTGGGAACGTAGGGCCATTGATGCCAGATCTGACAATTTTTCCAGGGAAGTCAAAAATCTAGACTTTCTGGGAAACATCTCCAATTTTAAATCTTGGCAATCCTATAAAACATTAATAAAGCATATCCATGTCCAAGTTTGATTGGGGCCATTCATTTGCAGCATCTGTTCTAAAAGCGTCTTCTCCATTTGCTTCCCTACTAAGCTTTACCAGTAACACTGCGTCCTGCGTAGAGCCCAGAAGACGGTGGCTGGCCACTGGTTAATCCACACATGCTAACGAGTAAGGGATTTCCAGAACTTTCCTGCAATAACACTTAGACAAACTATTATACTATCCATAGGGATAAATGGTTGAGAACTTCCTCTGAATTGGCTAAAAGCTACCTTGTGACATAGGTTCGGGGAGGTAGTATTTACAAATGAATCTGACACGCACTACTCTAGGCCAGCCATGTCATTTGGAAAGAGTTCTGTTTCTGTATCTAGAGAAGTTAGCTTCTGCCAGAGAAAACAGTTTCCACATACCAGACACTTTTCACCATGATGATGAAATGTTTACTGGACCCCACTGCGACGCGAGGTAATACAGCAATCAGGGAGCCAGGCAGAGCTCCCATGGGGGGAACAATCCATATGGTGGCAACCAAACAAAGCACAGGATTCCATGGTCTGGGAACAAGAGGGAGTTCTTACATTTCATCCTTCATTTCAGCTGGCTGTAAGGTATTTAAATAAAGGCAACACTCTCAACAGTGTATTGTAACTTTCCACCGAGAGCCTGCTCCTGTAAAATGAGACTACTTTCTATTGCCAGAAGACTCCCGCGGTCTCCTATCTGGCTATATCTCTGTGTGCTTTTTCTTAAGTCTGTAATGTCTCCCCTCTTGCTTTCTCTACCTGCCTTAGCTTTTGTTCTGGGGCTTTATCCTGTGTCATCTCTCTGATTTTTCTTCTCTCCCCCAAAATCTAATCTTTGTGTCCTCTGAACCGTGGAACTGCTGCATTTTCCTTTATGCTGATCGGTATGTCTTATTTCCCTCTTGTAGACTACACGCTGAGGGAAGGGGCTGTGGCTTACTGACTCTAATTTATTCTGGGACCCAAGACAGAGTAAGCAAACAAATACTTGTCTAATCTAACTGCACTTAAAAATACATATAAATACCATGCCAAGTCCTACAAGTCAAAGTCAGTTTCTCCAGGAAATTTTCCATCCGTTACCTATTCTCACAGCACTACATAATCCTTAGTAGCACTTATCTCAGTAGCTGGTGTACAAGTATTTGTATGATATTTGTTAATATCTTCCTCCCCAATGGCAGTGTTAAGTTCCAAAACAGACTCAACATTGCAATATCAGAGCCTAGCAGAGTGCCTGCCCCCTGGTAGCTGCTTGATAAATATTTGTTGAATGGAGAATGCAAGGAAGGGAAAAAAAGAAATTGTATTAAACTGGAAATAAGGATATCTAACTTCTAGCCCCGGCTTTATCTCTAACGCTAGCCATCACCCTTAGGAGAAATTACTTTACCTCTTTATAACTTCATTTTTCTAGTCCATAAGACGGTTCAGTTGGAGTAAATTAGAGACTTCATCTAGCCATAAACCATATAATTATGAACATATAATAAATATAGCTACAATGCACAGAGGACCAAGGAGTTATGACACTGTCCCTCTAGGAGCACATAATATCATTTATTAAAATAAGACTTCACTATTTCCAACAGTACCTAACAGTACAGGACAAATCACAGTTAAGTCTGTTCATGAGCAATGCCACAGGTGGACTGAGCAAGCAGAACCCAGCATGGACAAAGGAGGTCAAACAAGGGGTCAAAGAGAAGACAGGGTCTGTCTGACAGGTGGAGATGAAGACGCATGACGTTTCCAAGGCGGAGGAAGAGACGGATAAAGGTTCACTGGACAAAATAAAAATGGCACTTCCTTCAAACTGTGGAAAGAAAGTCTAGCGAGGAGTTTCATGTTAACTATTCATTCAAATTAACCTCCACGGTGAAATCTCTAATACCGACAGTGGCAGCTACGCAGCGTAACTCTGAGAAATCAACCTCCGGCACCCATGGCCGCATACTGCCCCTAATAACACACAGACCCGCACTCTGCTTCACCCGGGTCAGAATTTCTAAGCCATTTTTTGTACCTCCTAAGCCTCATTGTTTAATTCCATCCTTGCTGGTTTGGAAAATGGCATTCAAATATCATCAGCTGTAATCTGCATTTATGTAAGAGCTTTCAACTGAAGTTCTCTAAGTTGTTCAAAATTATGACAGCATTTTACAAGACACACGCAGAATTTTAAAACTGCCTATACAGATGCCTCCAAAGGAAGTTCAGTCCTCTCACTTTTTTGGTGAAAAAGATTCTGTATGTGGGAAGAAATTTTCTTAGTACGCTACAGTAAGAAGCTAAATGAGACCCTTTTCTATTTGCCCAAATGTCAAGTGTAAATAGTAGTAAAAATCACAAATAATTATGTGAAATTAAACAATTACTCGTGAAAAAAAACTATGATAAAAACAAGTAATTTCTAATATAAATAACAAATCAATCGCAATTGACTACTCTATTTTGAACACTGTGCGAAGGAAAGCAAAACAGATGAGAGTTGATCATATAAACAAAATGTAAAGTACAATTCCATTTCATCTTAAGTTAGAATTGTGCACACTGGATAAAAATATTTAATGGTGACTACTGGCTTTCAGAATGCTTAGCAAGCTGGTGGCAAGCCTTACAGGGAACACTGTGAGAACTAAGCAGCTACTCTTAGAAACTCTGGCAGAACTCTAGGGAAAGACCACAAGGAAACCGCAAGAGGTGCCAATGTGGCAATGCCCTGTTTTAGTGATTCGGGGGTCATAAAATGCAGGTAAATCTTAGACGTGTTGCTATTTCCATGGTTGCTTAGGCAAAGGGAAGGAAGAACTGAGCTCCTACCATAGTGGGCCTTACGCTGCCCACAGAAGGCCAAGGCTTCAGATGAAACAGAAAGGATTTTATAGTCACTTTGGAAGGATTTTTAAAAACTCATTAACACCTCATGGTGGCTTTAGGCTGGAATGTCACACCTATTCCAGTTCCTATACTCCAGAAGTAGAAAAGCAAATGGTAACTCCCACATTTATGGAAGCTCTTCCACATACATATTGAGCTCATTAGGCCTGCTCTGTTTGATGGGATGCTCAGCACACAGAAGACCTGTAATTTAGAAAAAGTCCCAACCACCGCCGGAGTCCATTTTAACTCCAAACAGAGGCTTGCAGGGTCTCATTCTTTTTCCTTGGTCCTTATCTTCCTTTTGGCATTTGACTCTAGAGAAAAAAAACTGTAGACCCCTAAGTAAACTGAAAAAACAAAACAAAACGAAACAAACAAAAAAAATCCAGGCTTTGTTTGTTTTGTTTTTTCTTCTGCTCACAGGAAGTACAAAGTAAAACGAGGGAATATGGGATCGGGTTGCTGTGTTGTAACCCCACCTCCACCCTGTACAAATGAAGCATGACTTTGGGCAAACTATTTAACATCTGCAAACCTCTGTTTCCTAATCTGTGAAACGAGGGTGATAGTAATGCTTATCTTAGAGGGTTCAAGTACAGAATGCATGTGCAATATTAAAGGCAGGGCCCAACACCCAAAGCTTCTAGTTATTTAAAAAGCAAAAGCAAAGGAAAACAGCACAGAAAACATAAATCATGGTATACACACCTACTAGCTTCAGTGACCTTGGGCAATTCACACAAACCTTAATTTGCTCAAATGTGAAATAACATTCTGGAGGTCATACTGGATAATGGATCTCTGGTTCCTCAAATTTACAAGGATTCCTTAGCATAAAATTTCCTACAGAAAACTTGGATAAGAACTGAACACCTCACCACCTCTGACTTCATCACAATTTGAATGGCTGACCTTCATTAAGATGCATTATACACAGAGCGACAGTTGATTCATTTTCTTAAAAATGAGCATCACCGCATAAATGACGAACACAGTGAAGCCCCACTGAGCTGCTGCCCATAGGTTCACATAGCAAGTGCTTTGTTCCCACAGGAGAGCCTCTACATTCTTACAATTCAACTCATTGCTCAGCAAAACTACAAATTACCACATGACACAGCCTTTTGGAGTCCCTGATGAAGATTATAGATCCTGTGTTTGGAATCCTTCCGAGCCAGGGATCTGCGGATTCTCTTTTACTAAGTGCCATTACATAGAGCCCCACTCTCGGGTCTGTAAAATCTAGGGACGCAATGTAAATTCTGCACTATTAGAAGTGCTACTTACTACCTTCATGATTATGATGACAGTATCATAAATGTAAAGGGATATGGAAATAATGCTACAAAAAGTTTATTTTCAAATAAATTATACGCAGTCACAATGATAAATTAGAAAATGAGACTCTTTTAAAGATATGTATATTCATAAAGATCCAAAATAATTAGGTATCCCTGTATGGCTGCCTTTAAAGAATATTTGAGGAATGTTAGTTACTTGGGACTTTAATAGCTGCTTATTTGAAAAATGGGTTCTAAACTCTAAATCAGATGAATGTGGAGAACAATGGTTGTACAGATGCCTGCACTGCAGAATTCAGAACCTTCGATACAGTAACGGTGCTGGGAACCCGTGAGCACACAGTGGGGTTGGAGGTGCTGCTGTTCTTTCTCAAACTTTTTTGGTCATGGCAGCTCTTCCCTTCAGTTCAGCTGATAAGGCTGGTCTTCCCATGGATCACATTAAGAAAAACACTGATAGAGACTGGGACTCTCAAGGAAAAAGAAGGGGTTGATTTTACATAAACGCAACAATGAATTAACTTACTCTCCTCAACTCTGGCATCATAGGTGAATGCCTGCTTCATGGATTCATATCATCTGCCTTTTTGAGATCAGTTTGCATGTGGCCCATTTCTTGAGGAGAGTATGTGTCAGAAAAACCTAATCGTTTAGCTCTTTGCAATGTCTGTGCTCCTACAGTCTCATTAACCAGAAGAGCATGCTGCTGGTGGTTTGGGATTTTACTTTGACAACAGGGAAAACAGATAAAGAAGATTCCCTGGTTCAGCTTGGTAGACTTGCAAACAAATCCAGGAAAAACAATAAAAAGAACAAGCTCCTTAATGAAGGGTGGCCCCGATGCTCCCAGAATTCCAGAGTCCTGCACAGGGAATGTAATCTTTCTGGGCTACCCAATGTGAGGCCGGACCACTGCAGCGCCAGGTCCTGTGTCCAGAACTGAAAGTGAAGAGGGCTCACAGTCTCCAAACCTCACAGAAGGAAAAAAGCTTCTTAGAACACTTACTCAATTACCCCTTTAACTCAAAGGGCAAGAAATGGCTCCAACAGTGAGAATGTAAAAAGAAAAGGACGGCACCAGTGCCAACTTGTCCTATCCGAAGAGTAATGAAACATTTAGGACCCGAGGAGCAAGAAGGGAAGGGAAATAAAGAGAACCCACATCTCAGTAGGCATTTTTGTTTTTCATAAATTAAAAAAAATGGGGAAGTTATATAACTTGTCACTTTGAGAAAGGACCCCATTGTCAGAAAGATTACGGATAAGACCAATTACAGAGAGATACTCGGACCAGCACTGAGAAACCTGCCCCTTTCTAGCCAGAGTGTGATGGCCTAGTCCACACAGGACACTGCTGAGTTTGGAAGTGGTTGCTGAAATTCAATTCTAAAAGTTAGTGTGTCTTTGAAATAGTTACTGCCTGACCTATCAGTTGTATTACAGTGGTACTATTAAAATATTCTCAAATATAAAATTCTTCCCCCAAAGTAAAACCT